>OZ017794.1:0-31099 GCA_963969325.1 Lycopodina hypogea | reverse complement strand
CAAACCATAACCACATCTTTTACACTTTAAGTCTGTAATTGAACTTAGGACAGAAAGGAAAACCCCACCATAAGAAAGAAGACTGTTTCCGCCAATATAAGGCCTTGGGAATAGACAACCATTCTGGCTCCTAATTCAAATACCATCCATAGGGAAATTGGGTGTCTTCTTCTTAAAATAGATGGACTCACCAATAATTAGACCGAGTTGTAATCGAACCAACTTCTCTATTGTTATGAGCAATATGCTTTACCTTTAAGCTACCAGTCTTCACATAATTTAGGCCCCTATCTACGTCTCTATATATAAGCCAAGTTTTCTTATTAAAAGACAGAAAAAAGTTAAAGAACAGCCGGATTTATAATTGCGCTCAATTCTTTAATCTGTACTGTGGCAGTATCCGGCACAACGATAACCGCAGTAGTAGCTAATCAGTAATAATCATAATAATTTAACCCATAAATAGCCTTAATCAGCTCTATATTTAAACCTAATACCACTTCTTGAGAGCCATATAGGTCCCCCGCCTCATTTAAGGCAATTAAAGTAATTTCTGTATCTTTCATTAATGCAGCCCACATGGCACTATCGTTTCCTAAGCTATCAATGCATTAGGTCACTAATCCGGTCATCTATTCGACCCCCCCACCCTATAAAAGACAGAAAAGTCAAGCCCGATTTTGAATTAGAAAATGAGAACGACTCCAATTCCCGGCCCAAGAAGAAAAGGTAAACCCGTACATACCCGACTACTTTAACACCAAAATGAGACTGATCTATCCCATAAGGCATACAGATAAGAGAGGATAAATAAGAATAACCCAGCCCGATCATCTGACTAACACCCTTATCTAGATAGGGGCCGTATCAATAAATTAGTAGGTTAATTTTAGGAATCTTATGCCAGAAAATCAATTGAAACATCAACCCTATAACGACGTCTTCTTATCAAACGATCTTAAGAAACAGATAAGGATACTTTACTTCTACCTTAAGATGCCTTCAGGTATTAAAATTAGAGCTCACACCCTCTGATTAATACTATCGTAGCTAACCAACAATTACTTTTAGCCTAAATAATTGGTTCACCAGCGGATCTATCCCACTCAATCCTTTCGTACTAAAGTGTAGTTCTATCTTATGTTTCCAATCAAAATTGTAGATAAAAACCGACCTAGCTCACGCCGATCTGAACTCAAATCATGTACGATTAAAAATAGACGAACAGTCCAACCCTTGGAAGCGGCTGCACCTCCAGGACATCGCAATTCAACATCGAGGTCGCAAACTCCGCCATCAATAAGAACTCTCAAACGAAATTACGCTGTTATCCCCTTGGTAACTTGTATTCGTTACTCGCTAGCAAAAACACTCTTAACTAACGGGTCATTATAACCCACAGCAGAAAGAGGCCTAATCTTCGATACTAAAACTGTGTCAGCTTGTAAGTCCTCCTTACTGTCAGGCTTGGTATTGATATTATTTATTTACCTTTGTTCACCTTCGTTACGATTTTGAAGGCGATCGCCCCAACCAAACTGTCCAACTTTCACTTCCAGAATTAACTATTCCTTAGTTTGATGACATTGAAAGAGTGTTATTTACACGTGTTACCACATAATCTTAACATTAATGTTGAAAAACCCAATGAAAGCCTCCAGTAAAGCTCAACGGGGTCTTATCGTCTTACAATTTGTTTGTAGCATCTTCACTACCATTTCAATTTCACTGGTTTTTATCTTGAGACAGTGGGGCATTCGTTACGCCATTCATCCATGTCAACAATTAATTGACTATTTATTGCGCTACATTATCACGGTCAGAGTTACCGCGGCCATTAAATGGCCCTTAATTAAATAACTTATCTTACCATTTAAATTTAGATACCACCATTGGGCAGGCCTCACCTCCAATACTACAAGCCCACAACTCACATGAAAGCTATGTTTTTGGTAAACAGTCGACACCCCCTATTTTATGAGACTAATTATCAGCCTATCGTACTTAAAACCAAATAATTACCACCCCTTATCGCTAACTTACAGAGTCATTTTGCCAAGTTCCTTAAGATAAATTATACCATCACTTAATGCCCACTTGTGTTAGTTTTAGGACAGCCACCAGAAAAATATCTTTTAAAGAAATTATTTTACCCCATTATCCAATTCAATTTACTTGATTAAGGACTGCCTTACCCAATAGACACAAATTCTTAATTGGTAACCTTGGGCCATGAATAACGATTATAACATTATATTTTGTACTCATGTTCGCCTTATCACTTCAGACATACTTTCGTAATAATAAACTACAGAACGTTCTACTACCATAATAAAATATACAGAGTTTTGGTAACTTTATTAACTTCAACCACCCAGATTTTCAGAACCTATCAATTCGTTAAGTGAGCTGCTACGTACTCTTACAAAGATGGCTGACTCCAAGCCTACTTACTTATTATCACACTTAATAACCTCCTTTAACACTTAATTATGTTTTAATAACCTTAACTTCTGATCTAGGCTGTTACCTTTTCAACAATGAACCTTATCGCCCATTGTCTGTCTATCCTTTGTATTTGGACACTTTCATAGTTTGATAAAAAATACCTTATAGATATTGCTATTCAGTGCTTTACCCTGTCAAAATTATAACTAAGGACGCACTACTTAAATAAGTTTCGTAGAAAACCAGCTATTTCCAAGTTCGATTGGCTTTTAACCCCTAACCACAGGTCCTCCTAAATATTTACCACAATTACCGGTTCGTTCCTACATCCCCTCAATTAAAGGGCTTAAAACTGCCCATGGCTAGATCACTTGGTTTCGGGCTCTATTTGACTAAGGCTTCATTATGCCAACTAGTTTTCACTACATCTCTATTTATTAATTTTAATTTGCCAAATAATTCTCTCACGAACCCATTATTCAAAAGGTACGACAAATATTGTCTGCTTGTAAGTAACTAATTTCAGGATACACAAAAAAGTATGGATTCCTATCTACCTTTATCAATTATTAATTTGGTATCTTATGTTTTCCCTCACAGTACTTATGCACTATCGGTATGTTATAATTCAAATATTTAGATATATGTAATACCTATCTTCCAATAATTGTACTCTTTCGACAGAGAAATTCAGATGCTATGAATATAATACTTGCCATTATCACGGGCCTGTAACCCTCTACGATACTAGAAAATGGCTGACTTATCCTTTCGCTAGCCGCTACTCACATAATTTCGCTTGATTTCTCACTTAAGTACTTAGATGCTTCAGTTACTTAAAGCCTTATGGTAGGGGTACCTGACTGGTTACTCAAAGATTACGTCTATAACGCCCCATTATAACCTCCTAACTATCCCTTATTTACTTGTTTATACTAATTAATTAAATACTTCCATATCCCATCCCCCTTAATTGTAGAAGACAAGATAACGGATAAGACACCGACAAATAATCAGATAATGATTCACCCATCCTCTATCTCTTCTACCCATTTTCATCAACTTTGTCGATCAATAACCAAGATAATTACCCCTTATTTAGGTAAAACCTGTATCACCTGCTAAGAACGACTATATTCCTACCGAATCAGACACAAATACCCACATTTAACAGGAAAGAGAGTTGAACTCTTCTCTTCTCGGTTTACAGCCGATTCCATCCCACCTCTGGCATCCTGTTAGTGCCCCCGATTACGGCAGAGAAAGGGCCATTTCCCCAATGGAAAATTCAACCCTCTAATTAAATAAGACAAAGGTAAATTACACGAGGGCGCCCTCATTTCCTTATTACAGGAAGACATGTTGGAGTGGTGCGGCAGGAAAATCACCGGACACAAAGGGAAAACCCAATTAATTGGTAATCAGTCTTCTGGCACCTCCCCCACCCGGGAAGAGAAAAGGGCACTTAAATCAGCCAATTTGGGAGCCATATCCAAAAGAACATGCCAAAACACCTCTTACTGAGATAACCTACCGTCTTACCCAAGAAAGCTGTTAAAAACCACATGAAATACTCTTCTAAATTATAAATATCAAGGTGGCCTTTAAGTAAAGAATATTATCGATTATAGACGAACTTATATTTTAAGAAAACCACACCAGAACCATTATCAGTCTTTTCTATGGCAGTTAAAACCCAAACAATCATTTTCATACATCTCACCAAGATAATCTATTTGAGACTGATTGAAAAGGCAAGTAAACCAATTAATTAGATAAGAAATAAGACTTTCTCTCATCCTGCACCCTTCCTCGAATAACCCCTATGTAATCGAGAAGAGAGGCCTTAATTAGACGAGGAGATACATTTTAAGAGTCAATTACTTGGCGATTGGGGATGGAAAACGATATGAAAACAGAGAGGAAGTCCTAAACATTCATGTTTGTATTTGGATAAAGGCGGGTGGAAAGGCTTTAAAATCCATTGGAACCCACAGAGTATTATTTGAACCCGATTAAACCCCCAGAAACAAACACCAACAACCCCAAACTCAAAGGTAAATAAGATTTTCATAATAAATACATTAACTGATCATATCGGATTCGAGGATAAGTCCCCCTTATAAAAATAAATAGCAAAAGGAGAAAAGACATTTTCATTCCAAATCCCCCACTACCAACCAACACATGGAAAGGCACTTTAACGCCCCCCCCCAGAAATAAAATTACCCCTAAAGCAGACATTAAAATTATATGACAATACTCCGCTAAAAACAATAAAGCAAAGGCCATACTCGAATATTCCACATTAAACCCTGAGACTAACTCCGACTCACCCTCTGTTAAATCAAATGGAACTCTATTAGTTTCGGCTAAGGCAGACACAAAAAACATGATTGTAGCTGGAAATAAGGGTAGGAGATATCACATTTTATCTTGAGAGATGGCCACCTCCATTAAATTAAAATCGCCCGCAAATAAAACAACAGAAATAATTATTAGCCCAATGGACACCTCATAACTTATCATTTGAGCCGCCCCTCTTATCCCCCCTAAAAAAGCATATTTGGAATTACTCGATCAGCCCGACATTAATACCGCATAAACACTAATTGAAGAAACCGCCAATAAATATAAAATACCGAGACCGATATCGCTCAACACCACCCCCTCACCATACGGAATGGCCCCTCAAGCCATCAACCCCAAAGTTAAAGAGAGAAGAGGAGAGAAGAAATAGATATATCTGTTGGCATGATTGGGAAGAATCATTTCTTTAGTCAATAATTTGAACCCATCCACTAAAGGTTGTAATCCCCCGTATCGACCTATGACATTGGGACCTTTTCTACCTTGAATATACCCTAAAACCTTTCTCTCGGCTAATGTTAAATAAGCTATTGAAACAAATAAAGGCCCCAAAATACAGAGCACTTTCATTAAAACTACCATCATGGCACTATCCATGGGAAATAGCCAAAACCCAAACCAAATCAATCATCTAATCAGACAAGAAAGACAAGGGAAGACAATGACATCTCCATCATCGACCAAAATTAGCCATTTGTAACCTAATCAATCACTTCTAGTCATAATGAAGATCAGAGAGAACAGACCCCAGAAATAATCCAATCGATGGCCCTTAATTTGAAGACCCTTATAATAGACTTTATCACCTTAGAATAACCCTTATAATCACCCATGAATTTGATAAGACAAGGGGACTAAATTAGAAGAATAAGGGCTATTTATAAGACCATACACCGTATAACCTTCTTGGAGAAATTCTTATCCCCCCCTTGCCGAAATATAAGTGAGAGGATCACATCCCGGGTCAAACCCGTACATCACCCGCCATCAATTTTGGTATCGAATAAGAAAAAAGAGAGTGTACACGTCACTACCTCATTCGAAGATAAGGGCTATTTTCCCAATTCATCCAAGATTTGGATCTATTAATCACCCCTAATAAGTCTACTTCTGGCCAGAAAACCAGATGATTATGCCCTACACCTTGCCACCAAATACATCCCCCTAAGAAACTACTTTAAATAGACAACATTTCACATCCATCCCACCCAGGGGGATCCAACGAAGAAGGAATCAGCCAATTAAAAGCCAATAAATCCACATTTGAGAATACCATATTACCCGACTAGGATGTTAAGACCCCCACAAATTAGTCTTATATTAACCCCCTCTTCCATTTGTAGATTCTTATCTTCAGGTTCTTCAGTTAATTTACCTCCTATTTTAACCACTTATTTAACTGAGAGCGGCTTTCATCCATGGAGATCGAGGGCGAAGATAACCTTCAAGTAAAATGGGAACCAGAATACGAATCTAGACAGATAACCAATAAATCCGTTAGGTAAAAACACCTTCAAATTAGAAGATACGTTCTCTATCCCCATACCATAAAATACACATGAGGAGCCAAAACAACCTCATCAATTATAACAATGATAACCTTTCCCTATCTCATCCTCTTGGCCAAAGAAAAACCATAGCGGCCACCTGCTCCTAGATTATCATTTCCTTTGGTAGCCAGAAAATCCCTTTTATAAAGACTGATTGGGTGATCCTATTAGGCGACTATGGGCAATAAATAAGGATGAGAATCATAACCATTATTGGATTATAATTTAAGGATAAAATATGGGAGACCACCAAATCACATCAGAAACAGATGAGGCGCCTTCCAGTCCAAATACCAGAAACCTTATAAGTATATGAATCCGTCTTGTCTAAATCAGGATCGCCCCTGAATCTAATTTGGTAGCAGAGATAATCGTCTCCCGTAAATAAGTTGCTGACCCCCTAAATCACCTCCTGAAATGACAAGGGCCTTCTAATTTAACTAATCAGATAGGGATAAGACAAGAGATAAGAGGCCCTTATAATGACCACCACCAGGTTATCTACTAACGTCTATTGGGATAGAAAAGTCTTATCGTATCAGTCACCAATTCCACCTCATAAAGAATACAATAAAAGAGACAATACCCCATATCGTGATGCCCCCTATTCTTAGAGCTAATAGATAGGGAAACACCATCCCACATATCTGGTAACATGAAGCAGAGGAAATACCCCCATTCTTGAGATTACCCCCATCTCTCCCCATGACCGAAGAATCACCCCCTAGAACATAGAACCTGTTTTAAGGATAGTAGGACTTGAACCTACAAAAACCTGATCCTAAATCAAACGTGTTTACCCTTTCACCATATCCCCCACTTGGCCAAATCCTTCATACAGAAAGAGGAAGCCAAATCAGTCAAGAAAAATAAGTCTCTCAATCAAGTAGAATAAATGATAATCATCGAAGAAGAAATAACCCATCAGAGAAATACCAACCGGATAATCAAGAAGAAAAATAGCCGAATCGTCAAACCTTGATAAGACAGAACCGATTAATAATGAGTCATCAGTATCCATCAACCAAAATCACATCGGACCCGATTCTCCCATAACATACGAACCCGGGGGAAAAGCCCCATCACAGACGAAATAGAGGCCTATAAAATTATTACCACAATCTCAGCCAAAACCAATTCATAGGAGATAAATACCTGCTGCGGGAAGAAGACAGAAGACTGAATAACTTAGATATAGAAACTTATGGTAGCATCATGAGCCATCTGTAACATTCAATTAGGGGACATCATTAAAAACATAAGGAGAAAAATCGCAGCCCCCAAAGGTATGGACTTACGAAATGGGAGGACCTCGAATCGATGGATAACTTTTGGCCAAGTTCCCAAAAAAGAGTTTGTAAAATAGATTATTTGAACAATCCTCACATAATAAACACCAGCGATTACGGAAGCGATGACGACGGCCATACAAATTAGAAAATAGCCACTGGACATACCCGATAATAATACTCACCATTTGCCTAAAAAGCCAGCTAAAGGCGGAATCCCCGCCGTAGAGAAGACAGTTAAACCTAAGGTAAAAGCGATTAGAAAATTATATCTAGATAAACTACTAACATCCATTATAATCACCCTCGTTAATTGTAAAGATAAAAGCACCGAAAACACACACACGGACATGACCATATAGAGGATCATGTAGATTAAACTTGCCTGAAGACTTTCAAAAGACCCGATTCCAACCCCTAAAAGAATAAACCCCATATGTCCTATTCCACTGTAAGCCAATAAACGCTTGATTTTCGTTTGATTTAAAGCCCCCACTGCTCCATAAATGATGGAGATCCCCCCACAAAAAAGTACCACATTCCTTACTAAACCCACTTGTACTAAAACTGTATAGACTCCGATTTTGGGGATTAAAACCAATAAAGCTGTAGTTAGGGTAGGGGCGCCCTCATACACATCCGGGGCTCACATATGAAAAGGGGACGCAGATAATTTAAATAAGAAAGAGATGGTCATAAAAGTTTTACCCACATCCCCCATTAATACTGAATTAATCACTTGAACGCTCGTATCACCAGATACCCCGTATAATAAAGCACCACCGAATAAAAATAACCCAGAAGAAACCGCCCCTAAAACCAAATACTTTAATCCCGCTTCTGTCCCATAGGCACTATTTGTTTTTGCCACTAAAATAAAAAGTATGAAAGTTTGTAACTCTAAAGCTAAATATATCCCAACCAAATTAACCGAAGAAACCAAGAGGAAAGACCCGAACAATACCATGAACACCAACAAAATACAAGAATCGCCTTCCTCCCTATCTTGATTGGTATAACTATATCCTAATAATAAGGAGAAGCAAGCAATTACAAGCATCACCTTCGATATGTCGACTCAACTACTGGTTAATAATCACCCATAATCCCCCATAGACGCCCCTTCTTCCTTTCCCCAACAACGAAGTCAAACTCCGATAATTAACATCATAATTGTCACTTTTAATATCCATCTCCTTAAACCATAAACTACTAAAATTAAGACAGCCAAACTTAATAATAATTCAGGTAATATTCCTGGCATTTAAATAATTCAAGTAGACCATCTCGTCCCCCCAATCAAGGCCTATCTTAAATGGAAAAGAAGAAATCTATTTTCGACTTCGAGAAACTCATCTCTCAAAACTTATCAGAGGAAGATGGGGGGAGATCGGACAGAACTTGAGGAAATACTTGTGGCCAAAGAAAATGCCTTCCCGTACCTATTTAACGACCAATTAAGGCCATACCAATACCGATAATTAGAAGAGACATTTTATGGGCCTTGGGAAAAGACAAGAAATAAACCCGAAAAGATGACCGTTATTAAAACATAATTAAACACCATCCCAGATTGTCAATTACTGATATTTTGAGTCAATCGGATAAAGAGACTGTATATACCCTTAGGGCCCAGGATTTCTAATAATCCCCGATCAATCACCCGATAAGTAACCAAATGCCCAAAATTCAACAAAGTAAAAATCACAAAATGATTAATAACATAATTACACTGTCAACCCGAATTTATAAAAGTATAAACCACATAATTTCAAGACCCCCCTCACCTATAAACTCAGCCGCGATCATATCCTACAAAAGCAAATAAGGCCCCTCCTCCACTGAAGAATAAAGGCGCCATTTTCACGTCCTTCGTGATTATTGGATCAATCAGATTGGATAATATCAACTCTTTTCCAAAATAGCCCACAAATACACTTCCAAAGGCCAATAAAAGTAAAGTGTAAATTATGTTTCCATTTGACTCATGCACTTTTATAAATACTTCCTTTTTCGAATTTGGATTAGTCAGAAATGTTAAATAAATTAACCTTATGGAATAAAACGCAGTTAATAAGACAGAAAAACTCCCCAATCAATAAGCAAAAACGATACAATACTTATCATATCCTAACTCCAATATCAAATCTTTTGAATAAAAACCTGTTAAATAAGGAAAACCGATTAAGGAGAAAGACCCGATTAAAATCATAACATAAGAAAAAGGAAGACCTTGAATCAGCCCCCCCATTTTCCGCAGATCCTGCTCATCACTAACGGCGTGTATAACAGAGCCAGCACTTAAAAACAATAAAGCCTTAAAAAAAGCATGATTACCCAAATGAAATAAACTAACAGAATAACAGGATAAACCACATATCATTACCATATAACCTAATTGACTACAAGTCGAATAAGCAATTACTTTTTTCAAATCATTTTGAACTATCCCCACAGTAGCCGAAAACATAGCGGTTAAAGCGCCCACGATCGTTATTATCGTTAAAGCTAAAGGAGAGCCCTCCAAAAAAGGGGCGGATCTTATTATTAAAAATACTCCAGCAGTTACCATTGTCGCCGCATGGATTAAGGCAGATACCGGCGTGGGGCCTTCCATCGCATCTGGTAATCAAGTATGTAAACCTAATTGAGCCGATTTACCAACTGCCCCGAAAAATAAGAATAAACAAATTAGAGGAAGACCTTCTTTATTAATCGAACCAGGCTGACTCAAAACACCCCCAACAGTCGAATACTCTAACCCACCAAACTCTTCAATAATATGGATCATAGCCAAAACTAGCCCTATATCCCCCACTCGATTGAGGAACATAGCCTTCATGGCCGCCTTATTAGCTTTTATCCTTGTAAACCAAAAATTAATTAAAAGATAAGAACATAAGCCCACTCCTTCTCAACCTATAAATAACTGAACATAATTATCACTTGTAACTAATACCGTCATTAAAAAAGTAAAGAGCGATAAATAAGACATAAATCGGGGGAGATGAGGATCCGACGACATATACCCAGTTGAATAAAGATGAACTAAGACCGATATACTCGTTATTACTACCAACAGAATCGAAGTTAAACTATCAAATTGTAACCCAAAATAAGTAGTTAACAACTCGGAATCAAACCATTTGAATAACTTGATATAAGTTACGGAAGAGTTAAAAATGGTCTCATAAAAAATACAACAAGAGACAAGAAAACTAAGAGTCATACCACCTGACGTTAATAGACCTGTCCCATGTAGACCGATTTGTCTTCCAAATAATCCAGATACTATTGCACTTAATAAAGGCATAAATAATACTAATATATACATCTATTCCTGGGTGACAAAAGCGGCTAATTCACTATAAGTATGTACAAAGGGAGGAGAAACTAGTCCTCACTCTAACGAATAAGACCCGTGATTATCTTCTACTCATCCCACAAAATGAATTTCTTGATAATAAGCATCCCATACTATATAGATAAAGAAAATTAACCCCAGAATCGACATGACAGACCCGAACGAACTGATTTGATTTCATCCGGCAAAACTATCCTGAAAATCAGAAGACCGTCTAGGTAAACCCGCAAGTCCTAAAAAATGCTGAGGAAAAAATGTTAAATTAACCCCAAGAAACATTAATCAAAAATGGACTTTACCATAAACCTCATTATAAAAATAACCCGTCATTTTACCAAATCAATAATAAAACCCCCCAAATATGGCAAAGATGGCCCCCATAGACAACACATAATGAAAATGAGCGACGACATAATAAGTGTCATGTAAGACGACATCTAAAGCACTATTTGCTAATACGATTCCAGTTAAACCTCCCATAGTAAATAAAAACACAAATCCGATGGCCCAAAGCATGGGGGTATCTAATCTTAAAGCCCCTCCAAACATAGTGGCTATTCAACTAAAAATCTTGATTCCAGTTGGCACCGCGATTATCATGGTTGCTGCCGTAAAATAAGCTCTAGTGTCCACGTCCATTCCCACTGTAAACATATGATGCGCTCAGACTATAAAACCTAAAACCCCAATTGATACCATAGCATATACCATTCCAAGATATCCAAATATAAGTTTTTTAGCTGCAAACGTCGGTATTATTTGCGAAATGATCCCAAATCCGGGCAAAATTAAGACATAAACCTCAGGATGCCCAAAAAACCAAAATAAATGTTGATATAAAATCGGGTCGCCACCTCCCCCTGGATCAAAAAAAGCAGTGTTAAAATTTCTATCTGTTAATAACATCGTAATTACACCAGCTAATACAGGTAAGGAGAGTAATAATAAAATAGCCGTCACTAAAATTGATCAAACAAATAAGGGCATTCTCTCTATGGTCATACCTGACGCTCTCATATTGATTATGGTAGTTATAAAATTAAGAGCCCCTAATATCGAAGAAATACCTGCTAAATGTAAACTGAATATTACTAAATCCACCGAACCTCCCGAATGCGCCGTCACGCCTGATAAAGGGGGATAGACGGTCCATCCTGTCCCAGCTCCTTGCTCGACCAAAGCAGAAACGAATAATAAAGTGAAAGCAGGAGGTAACAGTCAAAAACTCAGATTGTTTAATCTAGGAAAGGCCATATCTGGTGCCCCAATATATAAAGGCACAAACCAATTACCAAAACCTCCTATCATTACAGGCATAACTACAAAAAAGATCATAACAAAAGCATGAGCCGTTACAATTACATTATATAAGTGGTCATCCCCTAACATTGACCCTGGTCCAGATAACTCTAACCTAATTAACACACTAAATGCAGTCCCAATCAGACCTGCAAAACTCCCTAATAATAAATACAGTGTTCCAATATCCTTGTGATTAGTTGAAAACACCCATCTACTCAATCATAATATCACGTACCCTGGAAGGGAAAGACACCTTCAAATTATAAGATAACCTATGGCCCCTCACCCCAGAAAACTTATTGGAGAAGAAGGAGCCCCCTTATCGAGGAAGCCATTGGATAAGTCATTAATTCCCCCTTGCCAATCGAGGGCCATCAATAAGATAAGACAAGTCATTTTAGAAGAGGGAAAATCACCTCCATTGACAAATCATACCCCAAAACAAATATAAGGGCCAATCAACCCCTTTCCCAAATGAAGACAGAAAAGCCAGCAAAAATAATCCTAATCACCGGTATCGGCCTTACCATAATCCAAGACAATTAATTTATAAGGATTCGAAGAAGACACCTTATCCGTATCTAACCCGATTAACGACTTATCTGAAGAACCATATCCTGTATTTTAATCTCATTCCTTACTTCAAAAGTTAATATAATGGCCCCCATCATCGCCACCAATAAAAGAAAACTAGCTAAAAGAAATAAATAAGCATAGTCTGTATATATAACATCTCCTAATGCCTGAATATTCGATAATGGGACAAGTCCATCTCATCTAAAATTCCCCATTCCTACCGATAAATAACTAAAACACCAGCTAAAAGAAATGAAGACCTCCAAAAAAATAGCCATTCCTACTATCAACCCGGGTAACAGATAATTGGACATATCTAAGAAGCCCTTTAAATCCGTTAAATTTAACATCATTATTACAAATAAAAATAAAATAGCTATTGCCCCTACATAGACGATTAAATAAATCAAGGCAAGAAAATCAACTTCAAAACCAATGAAAATCACAATAGCACTCGTAAAAGCACCTATTAGCCAAAGCACAGAGTGCACTGAATTTAAGGCCGAAATGACCATAATTCCACAAATAATCAAGGTCATACCAAATCCATTCACAAGATAAAAGACTCCTAAAGGGATTCGAACCCTTATACTTAAACTGAAAACCTAATGTCCTACCACTAGACGATAGAAGCCTTATGACGCCCCTTTTTAAAAGAAGAAGAGGCCTTCCTCACCATTATCCCTGGTGATGGCATCTTTTTAATGTAGGGCCATTGTGTCCCCTAAATAAATGGTGGTTAATAAACTAAACACATACGCCTGAATTACTGCTACCATCATCTCCAATAGCGCAATAAACGCCATTATCCATATCAAAAAACACCCTAAAACCCAATCCCCATTCAACACCAAATTAAAGGCAAACCCGGATAAAATAGAAAATACTAAATGCCCCGCAGATATATTACCCCCTAACCTAAGACCTAAAGATAGGGCCCTAATCAGATAACTTAGTGTCTCTATTACTACCAATATAGGGGCTAATATTAGGGGGACCCCCCTAGGCACTAAGAGACTGACAAACTCAATTTTAAAAGTCAAAACCCCTACGAAAGTGACCGCCATCATTATCGAGAAGGAGAAACCTAAGGTCACGACGAAATGTGCCGTCGGAGGAAAGACGTAAGGCAATAGCCCTAAAATATTTAAGAGCAAAAGAAAGAGAAAAAGGCATAAAACAAAAGGAAAAGATTTAACACCTGCTTTTCTTAAACTCTCATAAACAACGGAGCGCACATTCCTGTTAATCAACTCCATTATTACCTGTCATCGATGGGGTATTAATTTACCTCCTTTAAATAACCACCCAATTACGCTAATTACGTAGATTACCATCATTGAAGAATTAGTAAAAAGACCGACTAAATTAGGTGTAATTAACTCTATCACACAGAATTGATCAAAAAAAGTATTAAACATATCGGGGGCAAGGGAGTCGAACCCAGAATAATTAAGATCAAAACTTAATGCCTTTGCCATTTGGCCAACCCCCGCCTGTACATAACGAGACTCGAACTCGTAATTAAGGATTGGAAATCCCTTATTTTACCCGCTAAATTATACATACCTTAATCCAAGAACATTTTCCAATACTCTCACTCTGTTACGACTTTCTCGACCTCATAAATTGTTCGTGATAGAAAGCCCAAGAAGACGCCTTTACTTTTACTCCCTATCATAAAGTTTTACCTCTTATCTTATAACTTTCTCCTTAAAAACCGTTTACTTAGTTAAGGTGACGGGCGATTTGTACGAACACTGAAGAATTATTCACCAGAACGCCCTACTTTCCAATTACTCTTAAATACTTCTTAATACTCTATTTTTCAAAGACTATTCTGATTTAAAAATTTACAACCCACATTTTTTATTTATACATAAATATAGCGCATGTATAGCCCAAAACATTAGGAACATAACGACCTGACATTATCCCTTATTATTAACTGAATAATCAAACCCTAGGGCTGAGCCTCTTCAATTTCTTACAAAACACAAACTTACGACGGCCATGCAATACCGGCCCTATGAAGTTACTTAAATAACCCTATACATATAATTCCAGTTTTGGTAAAATTATTCGCGGATCATCGAATTAAACCACACGCTTCTCTAATGCCGTCAATGAACCGCCAAATTGTTTAAATTTTAATCTTGCGATCATAGTCTCCAGGCCAAATCAAATTAAGTTATCATATATTCTTACAAAATATCTTATTCATAGTTGACAGCAAGGACTACCAGGACTATCCCCTGTTTGCTGTCCCAGCTTTCGTATATCAGCTTTGAGGTTTTAACTAGTAATTTACCTCCATCCTTGATATTCCCACTTATATCCCAACTTAAAATTCTTTCATAAATAATTCCATTTACCCCTTTAAAACCTAACACTTACCTACCCTTTACGCCTTTTATGACAAAAACTAAAGCCTTACGTTTAACCGCGTCTGCTGGCACGTAAATTAGACAGCTTTATTGGCGACATCTCTGTGTCATACTTTCATACATTGCACAATATTCTTAACTGCTGCCTCTAAACAAGACTCCCCCTTGTTTCAGTGGAAGCGTGGTCTCTCAACTACGCATCTTTGCTTAGATCCCCCTCTAAAAGCCTAATACGATTCCTAACCATCAATTTACTATGCAATTACCATTCCTTCTAGCTTAATTAGCTAGCTATAAGAAATTACTCACTTATACGGGTTACCCCTAACATGTCTTATAAGGGCCACTCGCTTTCTATCCTCCCCAAAATCAAAGGACTATTTCAAAATAATAAGATTCAAACTTATATCTCCTGACCCCAATTCAGGTAATTTACCGTTAATATATATTTTGATAAGAAAGAATACTGTTTTAGACTCCCATCTCGTGAAATAAGAGGGCCATCCCCAATAAGAAACCAATAAACCCGACCCCGATTCAATTCACGATCACCCCCTACCGTATCCCCCTTATAAGGCATGGGAAAGAGCCAAAACAAACAATTTGGAGAGCCAGAAAACCCACCACCCATTTTACGATTATCCGATAAAACCCATTTGAAGATTATGATAATCTTTTACCTTGACTTGGAAGCCAGAAATGCCAGAAGAAAATATTCCTAAGCTTTAACCACCCCTTATGGCTAAGAGATCAACAAATTAACTTAAATCTATTAAATACTCTCCCCAATAAAGACAGGTAAACTCACCATTCCAGGTAACACCTACCCCATATACAAGAAAGAAAATACTTATCTAATACCTGCCGCTGCATCCGACCCATTAATTTTATAAGGGGCCATTAATTAGGAGAGCCGATGGAAACTAAGATGACACCCCTTATTACACCCCTTTTCATAAAGGATGAGGAAGCCCATGATTTGTCTCTACCCCGGAAAGGAGGGCCATACGTCTTGGACGAGACCATCGAGGGGAGAAAGAAGGAGAGAAAATGAAGGCCACTGACATCCCTCACCTCCACCCGGATAAATCACCCGTAAAGCCCCTAGATGCACTTAGATAGGGATAACTAAAATAGCCCCTACTTTATAAATAGAAGATAAAATACGTCCTTATAAGGGACCCTCACATCCACCAGAGAAGGGAAAACACCAGAACCAATAATAAGAATCGACCACCCTTATTTTAGACTAATACATTGCCATCGAAACCGAAGACCCACATGACAGGAAAAAGCAATAAATAAGCCAAGTCAACCCCATAAATAAGGAGATCAAGAACCTTAGAATAAACCCTTAATTGTCTCAATCCCCCCTTCTAAGAACCCGTAATGGTCGTAGAAGAATTGGTCGAAGAAGACGATAATCCCAACCCGTCTCCACTAATTAGACGATGGAAAAGAAATAGAAGGGGTTACCTTTTACTCTCCCCCTAAGAAACTTATACAAATCAATCATCATCAGTAACCATGACCTAATCCCCATTCTGGCTAATCTTATTAGAATAACAAAAAGGGGTGTCGATCACCCCCCGGATCCACCGTAGACAACCGAGGAAGAAGGAACCCCCCGATGAAAGAAAAATAGAGGCCGTCACCCCCACTGATCATCTTTGGAGACAGAAGGAAAAACACCAGGATTATCATCCTCCACCTTATCATGATTGGGAGATACCAGATATTAAATGTACTTTGGCGATAAGATTCCTCACCTATGAATAAGGTACCTTAGCCACTTTGGAGATACAGAATCCTCCCCCGGAAATAAGTATCTACAAGAGATTCCTCGGGGTCAAGCCAGAAAACACCATTATCTTTTGATAAATAACCCCAGACTGATTTTCTCATAGCGTATCCCATCTTAAAGGAAAATAAGGCCCGATTCTTATCTTCAATGGAAATAAGATTTGAACTTATAAATTAATAACTTAGCACTTTATTGCTTTACCTTTCAGCCATTCCATTATAGATCCACATCGATTATCGTTGAGAGAAAGTCATCAGTCGACCAATCAGGCCCCTACTTTATAGAGACCGACAACGTATAAGTATCGCCCATATATTGGATTAATAAGTGGCTAAATCAGGATGGGTTTTACACCCTCTTTGCTAAGACCGTCTCCAAATCTATTTGATAAATCAGTCGAGAAAGAAGGATTGTCCGAGGATGCCCCCATCCATAGGGAATAAATAGGCACTACGCCTTTCACCCTTTAGGTCATCTATGTCTACTGAGGATTCCCCCGCTTCTAAACAAAAACACTACTACATAAACCTAGTTAAGCCTTATAAGGGGGACATTTACTTATAAACTTATTACGAGCCGCCCGTATTCTAAGCTCATTCTCTACCATACGCGGCGGATTATCTGGGCTATCACCTAAATCTACACCCATTTCGGCTAATTTGGCCCCTGCATCTTCTAAATTAACACCTGCACCATCTGTATTAAGCCCCTGAGACTTAGCCAACTCATATACTTGGCGCGTGGTATCACTTAAATCTTGAATAGGCTTTGACACCCCATCTGGTAATTCTCCAGGCGAAATAGTGGATAACTCATTAAAATCATTCTCACTCAATGTATTAAGACTTTTCTCAAGGTCCCCTACTAATTGAGTTACTTCCCCCTCTACACCCGGTAAACAATTAACAAAACTTAAAACGTAACAAATCATATGTATATACTCCGTTCACATATACGAGGCAAGGGATTCGAACCCTCATTTACCTTACCACTGACAATAAAAAGACAACACGCCTTTCACCCATTAGGTCATCTATTTAGCCCGTGGTTGCCCCCGTCATCTCGGGACACCCGCCCCCATCCCCCTTATACGTAGATAAAGAAGGAGGCAAATACGTTGATAACCATATTGGATAAAGATAACCACTTACTCTCACTCCAATCCCCCCCTTATTCATTCATAAATAAACCCAATAGTTAAAACAATTAAAAACAAATACATGACGACCACCCCTACTAATTTGAGTTTATGGAAAACGACACATCAAGGTAAAATCCAAGATATTTCTAAATCAAAAACTAAAAAAAGTATACCCACTAAAAAAAACTTAACTGAAAAAGGCCACCTTGACGATCCAAAAGGGTCAAACCCACACTCATATACCGAAACTTTATCAATATCTGGTTGTTTTCGACCGACAAGAGAAGAGACCCCAGATAGAATCGTAGAAATAATAATACTACATAATATTAAGACAGATATCCCGATATACTCTCTATTTTCCATTTAACAACACTCGAGATTAACGGGTATTGAACCCATATTAATCAGATGACAACCGACTATTTTACCATTAAACTATAACCTCGGGCACATCAAGTGAAAAACTTATATTGTTTCTGGGGGATTATAATTTTCCACTCAACTAATAAAATTAGATAAAGAAACCCCTTCAACGACAATGGGCATAAAAGAGTGATTGGCCCCACATATCTCTGAACATTGCCCATAAAATAACCCCTCCCTTTTTATCATAAAACTCGCTTGATTTAATCGTCCCGGCACAGCATCTACTTTAATAGATAAAGAGGTAACTGCAAAGGAATGTAACACATCTTCTCCTGTAACTAATAATCTTACTTCTGTATGGACTGGTGCTTTCATTCGATTATCGACATCTAATAGCCTTTGTTCGCCCTCATTTAAAGACGAGGTAGGAATCAGATAAGAATCAAACTCTATCGTTTCTGGACCATAATCAGAATACTCATAAAACCAATACCATTGATGGCCTACGATTTTAATTGTTAACCCTGGGGAAATGACATCGTCCATTAAATAGAGTAATTTTAAAGAAGGAAAGGCTAGAAAAATTAATACGACCGCTGGAAGCAAAGTTCAGATCACTTCGATTAAGACCCCCTCAAATAAATATTTATGATAATACCCACTTATTAAGGCCCGGATTATTCCTCATAAAACCAAAATAGTTATCAAAACTACAAAATACATAATTTCATCATGAAAGAAAATAATTTCCTCCATCGCTAAACAACCTGCATCATGAAAGCCTAATTCTCAAGGCTCAGGAATATCATTATCAAATACAATTAATCACATTTACCTTTCTGGAGTTGACAAGACTTGAACTTGTAACCTTAGTCCTGCAAAGACTATGCTCCACAATTAAGCTAAAACCCCCACCCAAATCTTATCCCCTACTTCACCCAGAATCCTTATCGCCACCTCTTGGACACTTCCAGCCAATAAATTATGTTAATATGGTAATAAAAGTGATAATCCTACTTGTTTATCCTAAGGCAAATAATTTCGTTTCCAAATACCCGAGGAAAGGGGTAACAATTAGAAAATAGATAAAATAAAATACCGAACCTATTTGTCCTATCCATATATAAGGTTCTTCTACAGGTTGGCCTCCTACTCAAATTAATAAGACAAAATCACCTACGAAAAATCAAAATAGTCCCTTACTTGAAGGTCTAAATCGTATCCCTTTCAATCTATTTTTCTGGAAAGATGGCAAAAACAATAAAATAAGGATACTCAAAACTAAAGCAACTACTCCCCCTAATTTATTTGGAATAGAACGTAATATCGCATAAACAAATAAAAAATATCACTCAGGTTTTATATGAGCTGGAGTCACTAAAGGATTAGCCTGTAGAAAATTATCAACATCACCCAATAGAGAAGGAAAAACAAAGACGATGAGACACAAGAATATCCCCAATATTACGGCCCCATATAGATCCTTTAAAACATAATAATAATGAAAGGAAGCCTTATCCGAGGATGATTGTATCCCAAGAGGATTATTGGAACCCTCATCGTGTAAAGCTATCAAATGTATAATAGCTAAGGCCACTAAGACAAATGGAAATAAATAATGTAAACTGAAAAACCTATTTAATGTAGCCTTGGACACACTAAAACCACCTCAAACTCACCTAACAATATCTTCACCTACACAGGGAAGAGCCGATAATAAATTAGTTATTACTGTTGCGGCTCAAAAAGACATTTGCCCTCAAGGCAATACATAACCTAGAAAAGCCGCCACTATCATTAAGAAAAATAAAAATACTCCCACATTTCAAACTATCCCTTTTGTATAACTACCATAATACAGACCCCGGCCTATATGGAAATAAACACATAAAAAACACATAGAGGCCCCATTAGCATGAAAATCCCTTAAAACAAAGCCATAATTCAGATCACGAGTAATATGTACCACAGATGTAAAAGCTAACTCTATATCTGAACAATAGTGCATGGCTAAAAATATTCCGGTAATCATTTGAATAAGAAACCCAACCGCCAATAAAGAACCAAAATTTCATCAATAATTTAAATTCGAGGGGGCCGGAAGATCCATAAACCAATTATTAATTAGAACCACTACCTGATTCTCTTTTCTATAACTTTTAATCATACGACATAAATTAGAATTGAACTAATATCCGAAGATTAACAATCTTACGCTTTACCCTTAAGCTACTATCTCTTTATTAAAGCCCAAATAAAATTAAAAACGAAATCATTAAACAAAATAAACCCATTGCTTCGGAGATGGCGAATCCCAATATAGCATAGGTAAAAAGCTGTTGCTTTAAAGTAGGGTTTCTGGCGTAACCTATTATTAAATTACCGAAAACCGTTCCTATGCCCGCGCCGCTACCGGCAGCCCCTATGGAGGCCGCCCCGGCTCCTATGAATTTTGCCCCTGAAACTATTTCCGCTCCCACCCGATTACGCCCCCTCCATAATTATAAATAAGAAAACTCATCTGCCTTAAGAAGATAAATAAGAAGGCCATAAATTCCATATCCAATCGCCCAGAAAAAACATACCCCCGTATGTGGCGTAGGACCTCATCTCCTTATCTTCATCCAATATCCCATCGCTCGATTATTAACCGCCAGAAATAATCCCCATGACAGCCCCATTTCAGCCCAATAAGAAAGGGGATAACCAGAACGAAACACATAAACCCTAACTTTGAAGGATTCTGATCATCTAACTTATAATTATTCTTGCCCGAATTAGATAATCTCTTGCAATTACACCCCATATCTAATACTGACTATCGGGCATAACCATGATACCAATAACCTCCACCTAATAAAACAAGAAAGGATTGTGGCAATCGCCCAGACATTGGAAGATAAGACTCCCTTATTTAAGACCGCCCATGTCCTTATAAGCCCTTATAATCTAAGTGATTAATCCACCCGAAAGGAGACTGAAAATACCCCACCCGATAAAATAGATTTTACCTAACCCCGATAGAAAATTATCCCCTCTTATTAATACACATATAACGATTAATACCTTTACATACGCTATCGGATTGACGCTCATATTGGCGAAGGCAAAGAAGAATAAAAGCCAATACCCCGAATGAAAACCCCCACCACATTGGTAGATAGATAGGGGGCCTCTAATAAGAGAACTTGCCAGCCAAAATAATAAGGTATCGGCAAGGAAAACCATAAAGCTAAGAAGGCTAATTGTTACCTGAAGGCCGCCAGAAAACTACCTTATTTCACCATGCCTTATTCATCTATTTTAAAACCTACATACTGACCGATTTTCCTCCCACTTTCGACAAATTAAGAGCAATTAAAATGGCAGATGCGCCCGGGCTAGACTCATAGCGTGACTATCGGCTCTTATATGATGGATCACATGCCCTTCCACTTGAAAAGGAGATAAAGCATAGTCAGACACAGGAAGTACAAAATACCTGCCTATTGTATCTAGATATCTTAGAAGCTACTACTTATAAATTAACTACCCCATTGTATTTTATTAACCCCCCCACATAAGGCCCCATGTAGTTAGTTGGCTGACAAATATTAACTACCTCTTTCGCCTCAGCTTCCTACACAGGGGACCTGTCTTTAAAAGAAGCGGCCAGCTCCTGAAAACTAAATCAATTACTTAGTTCCATGGCTTGGTAAAATCGAATAGTGGGTATCGCCACAGAATTATCCAACCCGTGTATCCTCATTACCTCGTTTACGTGATAGAGTCCATTGCAGAATAATGGCAATGTTTCGAATCCCATCCTGCCCACAAATAAATAAAATACTTACCTTTTAACCTGTATCACACGATCACATATGATTATTCTGGTTCGTGCGATATTGAAACGCTCTTACTTTTAAGCTCGTGGGCCTTATTTCTAAGAAAGAAAGACAAGAAGTGATTTGATCAAGCCCAACAGATACGTTTCAACTCTTTTCCAAAATACCCCCCGTTATAAACACTATCACAGTAAGGCCACTAAGCCAATCATTTTGAGAAATAAATCGACCCAGACCAAAGAATGATGGAATTGAACCATCATTGAAGACTTTGAAGGCCCTTGGTTTACCATTAACCTAATTCCTTTCTGTTACCAAATAAGAAGACTACATAACCCATTATTATCCCTTTTAGAATCATAGCCTTTACAATTCCACTTGACATTGACCCATCATCGGCTAAGGATTACCAAACCCCTATATCATAGAAATCTACTTGGCTTATCTATTTAAGAAACAAGTCTTATGATCCGGTGGAAAGCCCTTATTTAACTTATACCTCACTTCCAACCACAAAACCTAATCAATTACAGTTTCCTAAATAAACATAAATCACATCCTCACCAATACATTAAAATAAACAAAAATAATCACACCACATCAACAAAATGCCAATATCAAGCCGCGGCCTCAAACCCCAAAGAATGATGTTTGGTAAATTGCCAATTTCTTAATCTAGATCAACAAACAACTAAAAAAGTACTTCCAATTAAAACGTGTACACCGTGTGCCCCAGTGGTGATATAAAAAGTAGAACCATATACTGAATCCGATATGGTAAATGGGGCTGAATAATACTCAATTCCCTGGAAACCTGAAAAGAGACCCCCCAAAATAACGGTAAAAGCCAAGCTTTTTCTCGCTACTTGAATTTTACCGCTTATTATTCCATGATGTGCCCAAGTAACAGTGGCACCAGAACTTAATAAAAGACCCGTATTTAATAAAGGAAGAGAAAAAGGTTCTAGTGGATTAACTCCAACAGGAGGCCAGATACCTCCGATTTGAATAGTGGGGGCAAAACTACTGTGTAAAAACCCTCAAAAAAAAGATACAAATAAACAAACCTCTGATAAGATAAATAAAAGCATGCCATATTTCAAACCTTGTCTCACAATATATGGATGACATCCTTGGTAAGTTGCCTCTCGAATCACATCCCGGAACCACACAACCATTGTACCTATGATTATCACTAAACCAATTCCTAATAAGACAGTTTGACTATAATTTAAATACATTACACCTCCCACCGTCGTAAAAACACAACCACAAGCCCCAAGGAAAGGCCATGGGCTAGGATCTACTAAGTGATAGGGATGATATGCTTGCTCCGCCATGAACTCAGGGCCATAGAAATCTATCTTCTATAATGGTACAAGTCCATACGTCTTGGACGAGACCAGGCACCCGTACCGAATTGTAAAAATAGTCTTAATTACGTGTGAAAAAAGAGAGTTGAACTCTTGCCCCTTGGCCCCACAAACCCTTGCTCTACCAACTGAGCTACTCCCACATAGACCACCCATAAATCCTACCCCTTACCGCCACGACTACAAGTCATAAGGAAGGGAAATACAACCTAATCCCCACCCGATCGTAGATTGTACCAAGGTAATAAGAATCTAATCCATCACCCCTTTTCCGGGGTCCCTCCCTTTCCCGCCTTCCCTCGCACCCCTCATTGGCGCTGGGAAAGAGGCATAATACCGAAAGCCATAAGGAAAAAGAAGAAACAGAAAGCGAATAAGGCTCATATATATTGTGTAAAATAAGAAACGACATCTAAATGTGGCATAAAAGTACAATTGGAGTCGAACCAATACCCACCGGGTTAAAAGCCCGTAGCCCTACCAATTGGGCTATATACCTGAAACAGAAGGTACCAGAAGAAAATCCCCAGAAGGATGAAAATCACTGATCGATCCCAATCCCCCCAATAAAGGCCATCCACGACCAAGAAGGATTCCCTTAACCTAAAACTAAGTCATAAGGAAGAGAAAGGGATTACCCCCCAGAAATTAGAGAAGCGGTCATCCCTATAAGAGATATATTTGTAGAAGGAGCTGTCTCATACTCTTAGGGAAAACAACACTCAATCCCCCACAATTGCCGAATCTCTATTTTTCTAATCAACTTTAGCCAATAGAATCTCTCTCATTTAAATACCATATCGGGGGCAACCTGAAGGCCGCCTTCGGGGGCAACCTGAAGGCCGCCTCATACTTATAGATTAGAATCCCACCCTCCTTTGAATACCCCATGGAAATATTCTTCTAATCCAAGAAAGAAATACTCTTTTATAGGGGGACCTATGCACTACCCGCTGTCACATCCTTAACCTCTCGTTAATTGACTGAGACGCCTCATAATGATGATGAGAATTGAAGACGAGGAGAAAGAAGGTAAAACCCACCTAAAACCTAATCAACTACTTATCTAGGTAGCCAAAACACCAGAAACATTATAATAATTCGAGGAAGAAAACACCAAACCTTACTACCTCCCCCAGGAACTGCCCCCTTATCAATTTAGTTGACCCCGAATGGCCTTATTTGATTTTTCATCCTTGCCATTATCATTATCGCGTACATACCCCATCCCCCCATTATGGCTACTGAAAGTCAGAAGTAGAAGGGCCAATTAGACGATACCGATTAGATTATCAGTGTCCTAAATTAAACCTAATAAAATCCTTATCCTCTCATAATTATGAGGTGAATAACCCAGGAAAAATACCTGTTCTCAAGAAGGTCCCCTCATATCTATATGACACTGATGGCTCATATCTGCCTGAATAAGAATCTAATTAATTACTTCGTCTTCTTGCTCGTCCTTATGGCCCCTTAAAAACTTAGGACTTACGAGGCTTATAATTCTTTTGGAAAACCCCCCGAGCCGCCCATATTCTAGACCTGTTAGACTTCATAAGGGCCAAATCTGACTCAAAATCCATAAATTTTATACCCATACCCTCTAAATTAGCACGTTGACCTTCTTTGGTTATAGATATATCCGCGCAATTAACCACCCCGTCACCCTTAACTAACCCTACAGATTCACCCAATGCATTTATTTTAAGAACAGTATTATTCAATTCCTGAATAGGGACCGATACAGTATCCGGCACGCCTACAGTAGGAATCTTAGATATCTCAATATAATCGCTCTTACTCAACCCATTAATATTCTTCTCAAGTTCACCAACCAACCCGGATACATCACTTTGTACACCGTGTAAGTCGCCAAAACTATTCATACCCTCCAATAAAAAACATATATCTGTCAAATATTCCACTCACATATAGGGGAGAAGGGAGTCGAACCCTACCTTAATTAACTACCCCAGCCCCTCAAAATAGACGAACTTATTGGTCTCTACTCGGGCTAATTAAAAGACACCAACATTTGCCGTAATCGAAACAGGAAAGGCCCAGAAACATATGGAAAGATACTCGGGGCCCCCCTGATAATCCCCCCCTTAATGGGAGAAGAAAGAAAAGACAGACCCGGATAATCCCCCCTTATAAAATCACTGCCGTACCCGATAGGGAAATCAGACGGTTCTGGCTCAGGGCCAATCGCCCCATAAACAACCATGAATCTCAACCATATTCTTATAATCCACCCTTATTATCCTCTAAGTTAACCGATCAGGGGACGAAGTACAGGCAGGAATCGAACCTGCAACTAACAGCCCTGCAAACCGCATCAACTACCTCATTTGACCCGTACCATATTCTTCTAATTAAAGTGAAACCAAAGGGAAAGAAGAGGGAAAGAAAACAGAATCATCGGCAACATCAACCCAGTCACCCCTTATTTTACCAGATCATCTATTTTATAAGAGTCTACGTCCTAACTATTTGAGACCGGGTAAAACCAGAAGAAATAAGGAGATGGAATCCTTAAAAGGAGAATAAAATAAATCCCCTTAGAAGATAAGATTGGTCTCAATAAGGATGGATAATATGGCCCATTTGGCGATGGAAAAGAATCGAATAATTCCCCAAAACCCAGGGATTCAACCAATTATCTTATACCGAGTGGGAAGAAAAAAGGCCACCCCAATTAAAGCTATAATACTTGCCTCCTATGACAACTAATAGCCAAATAACCTCATCTATGCCTGAATCTCTGCCTCACGAAGACAGATAACGGATAAATAACTGATGAAATGGATTTGGGGCCGGCACCCGACTCCCCCTTAGAATAACCACTTCTGGCTAATAGATAACATTTGTGTATTCTTCTATTTTAACCCCTCCTCATCAATTATAAGGAACGTCACCCCTTATGAAATACCCCCTAAGAAATACCATCATGGAAGAAGAAGGCCGGATTTGAACCGACATTTTCTGTTTTCAAGACAGACGCATTACCTCTGTGCCACCTCTTCTTAAGAAACATTTGCATAAGTAACCACGATGAGGTTTTAATAACTCATTTGAAGAGAGAGGCCACCGATTCTGACTTACAGACACCCAAGGGATACCCTACCGGATAGAAGTCCCCGCCAATCAGCCGCCCCAGAAAAAGAGAAAAGGAGATAAGACAAGAAACTGATTTACTTGGCTATTTCAAAATCATAATCGTATGCCTTAATTAAACCACCCCATTTGGCTATCCTATCTTAAAAAGTGAGACCTACCTCATTCACAGAAAGAAAACCGGGAACCCGGATAAATCCACCCATAACCCTTCTTGTCGAAGAGAAATAATCCAATCGATGGCAATTCCACCCTATCAGTTATAGATATGGACACCCGTCTTGTAACGACCAAGAAAGAATAGTGGAAAAGGGAGACAATTCGACCGAGAAAGGAAGCCAGAAAAGGGGTCGAACCTTTAACATCTATTTCGAAGATAGGTGCTTTACCCTTAAGCTACATGGCTATACCCGGCCCTTATAAGATTCGAGACCGATCTCTGTTAAATCTTAATAACCAACCCTTATAATGATCCCCGTTAATTGGATAATCAGAGATGGTCATCATCCTCGAATAAGACGTCCCCTTCCCTGCCAATTTGGGAGATCAAGACACCGGATCCAATCAATTGGGGGATGCGTTAACAGAAATACCATCCACATTATCTTTTATCTTGCCTTATTTTGTCAATTAGGAAAAGGGGATCCTTCCATAAATGAATTAAATAAGTTTGTAGATAAATAAGACACCCCTTCTCATCCATTTTATAAATAAGGATTCTTCTATTTTCATAACCAATAATTCGACATACCATACTCCCCTAATTTAATAAGAGTATTTAACTTCCAATAATCAGACCCACTTATCGACTATCCCCAAATACATTGCCCCAAAAAACCTATTTTATTACTCTATTTGAATATTATTCTAAGTCAAAACCCATATTACTCTCTTAGTCATAAGACATGGAACCCTGCCATTTTGATAAACATGACCTAATTATTCCCATCACTTAAAGGAATCTTCTACAATAACATCTTATTCCACTTATGGCCATACCACATAGAGGGACCGCCCCCCTCGTCGATTAGACACCTCATTTCCTTATCACATCAAGGGAGGCACCTTCTCCGTATATAACTAATTCTTTTAATATAAAAAGGGCCCACCCAAAATCACAGAGGGCAAAGCCGTAAGATCAAAGTTAAATAACCAATCAGAAAAGACACCCCTTTCCAACCTAATCAAGGGTTAATTCCCTATCTTTTCGACTTCGATATCTTCCCTCTATCTACCCAAAGGAATCACTACTTCTTTAACACCAAACACCATAGAAAGGTATCATTCAAGTTTCTCATCAATTGAAGAATCAAGGCCTTATTCATCTATGGACCGGGATAATGATATTGGATAACCCTTCAATTCCCCGAGATAAAAGCGTAATAGATTCATTGGCTACCCCAAAACCCAGGAACCGTACTCAAAGGTAGTCCAATTTGGGGGAAAGGAGGAGATGGAACGAATCCCCCCTTATTAAAGATTCATCGACCTAAAAACCGAGGAGAAAAACAACCATAAGGCTATGAGAATCGAACTCATATTTTAGTCGTGTAAGGACCCTATTTTACCATTAAATAAAACCTTATGGTTATCCTCGTACGGGTTGAGGATCCTGAATAATCAGCCTCCATTATTAACGACTCAAAAGCTGAAGGTGGAATCGGCCCCGAATAAAATTATAAGGCAGAGATGAAGGCCTTCATTGGTATGTACCTGTAAGTTTTCCCTTATTTATCCAATTACGACATTAAAGGAATCACCAAAATTATCCTCGGGCATGGCCCCTCCTTCTAATAAAGAATCCCAGAAATGATCGAATAGAATTGTGGAGGTGGCATCCCCCTAATCAACTTATGGACACTTATCTACTTAAGACATGGGAAATAGAGGCCACTAAGATAAATTTGGTAAATAAGGATTAGAAGAATATTGGCCCAATCTTAACCTTACATAAATAAAATAAGACATTGGATAATCTTAAAAGAAGTCGAATCAAGGTCAAAGAACCGATAAATCATCCGATGGAAATTATACCCCCTTAATCAAAGAAAGGGTCTCTTCACTTTCCAGCCCATTTGGCGATCATCTCCATCCACTAATCATAAAGAAGAGGCCCAAACCAATAATTATCCATCCCATCCTTACCATATTCCCGTATGACAGACCCACCAAAAACCCTAGATTGGATCGACAAGAAACCTAATTATCTCTTTCATACTTATCTCTATTTTATGGGAACCATACAGACTTCTTGGGTAAATCGCCAATCCCCGGAAATGAGTATCTCTGCCTGAATCTATGAAATCCTTATCTAAAAGGAGGCCTTATAAGGGAAAGAGCCAAGGAATCCATAACCCCACCCGCTTGCCTCACCAAAAACTAATACCCCAATCCATCTAAGTGAAGACCTCAGAAATTATCACCCAAAACCAGAAGACTTAGATAGCCCCGACTCCAGAATCATTTCCATTTCCCCACCCTCACATAAATAATCAAATACACCTTCGAGTCAGAAGAAAGAGAGGGAAAACCCAATCGATAAGGTAAAATAAGAGAAGACCTCATCCTTAACTTATTGGAAAAGGTACTCTCCTTCTTGAAATAGAAGGGCCCCCTTTACCACCTCTATCACCAAAAAAGGAAAGACCCCGATGAAAACTATTAAGATTACCAAGGGCCATAAACTGGTTAACTCCCTACGATTTAAGTCCCTTGAAAAATAAATGGATTTCGAAAACACACCAAACCCGATTCGATTATACACATAAATAGAAGAAACAGCAGATATAACTATCCCCGTAGAAGCAACTAAAACCGCGATAATACTCAACTCAAAAGCCGCCAATAAAGATATTCACTCCCCGATAAAACTCCCACTTAAAGGTATAGAAGCGTTCGCCAAAACCAAAAGGAAAAAGAACATCCCAAACAATGGCATAGTTATAACCATCCCACGATAATATTTTATTAAACGAGTACAGTATCGGTCATATAAAAAAGTAATTGCCAGAAATAAAGCTGAACTCACTAAACCATGAGCTAACATTAAAAAAATAGCAGCTACTAAACCCTGAATTGTATGACTAAAAATACCTAAAGTGACTAATCCCATATGAGCCACTGAAGAATAAGCAATTGTACGCTTTAAATCCACCTGTCTACAAGTAGTCAAACCTCCATAAATAATAGCCAATAAACTCAAAGTAATAATTAATGGACTAAAATATTCGGAGGCATCGGGAAATAAAGGCCACAAAACCCGAATAAAACCATATCCCCCTAATTTTAATAAAACACCAGCTAAAATAACAGACCCTGCCACCGGCGCCTCCACATGCGCCTGGGGTAATCAAAGATGAAAAGGGATTTGGGGGATTTTAATCGCGAAACTGATAAAAAACCCGAGAAAAACTCAATATTGGAAGACTTTTTCTATTTTGAAACAACCTAAAATTTGATAATCCGTACTACCTGCCTTATCATAAAGCGTAAATATACCTAACAACATCAAAACTGAACCCAGAAAAGTATAGATCCAAAAATAATAAGAAGCCCGCACTTTCTCCTCCCTTGAACCTCAAAGACCGATTATTAAAAACATAGGAATTAAAATCCCTTCAAATAAGAGATAAAAACAAACGAAATCTAAAACCGTAAAAACACCGATTAATAACTCTTCTAGAAAAAACAAACATAAGAAAAACTCCTTTATCAAAAACTTAATCGACTGAAAACTGATTAAAACACAACAAGGTATTAATAAGGCTGTTAATATGATTAACCAAATCGATATCCCATCCACCCCGAAAACTACCCAACCAAACCCCGGCTCTACACTATAGATTCATTCAAATCGGTTTCCCACTTTAAATTGTACCTCCCCATCAAAATAAGATCATAAAATAAGAGGACCGGTTAATGAAAAGACAGACCACTCTAAACCTACTTGACACAAACGCCTTATTTCATCTCGAGGAATTATTAAAATAGCCAACATCCCTATTAAAGGTAATATTAATATTGATTGGAACATAAATACCATAAATCAAGTTAAAGAATTAATAAATAAGACTGTGAGCTACCACCTTCAATTCCTTTCTTCTTTAAGTCCTTCATTCAAAATGGGGATTGAACCCATAGCCCAACATTTTCATTGTTTCGCTCTACCAATTGAGCTATTTGAAT
>CAXAKH010000184.1:0-13260 GCA_963969325.1 Lycopodina hypogea | reverse complement strand
GGCCAATAAGACGTGCATGGACGGGCAAGGACGCCGCCGGACTCACTCGAGGGGACGCGTCGGGACGATTGAACCGACGCGTCGGTCTCCACAACCCGCCCCATATGTAATTACATAAGACAGAAGACATTTTACCGGGGACAGTTCATCGTAGACGTGGTTAACCTCTATTGGATACGCTTCTTCGTGTATCCTAAAATTCACATGAATTTTACAAAGAGTTGTGCTCCACAAAGACTGTGCCTACTCTCCTCTATATAATTTGATACAAACCACCAGTTGAATACAGAGCACACGACGGACACTGCACGCTATTGTCACAATCCTACAATAGCTAGGTATTTCTCCATTTTTCACTGTGCTGCTAGGGGATCAATCACCAATAATCCGATAGATACAGTATCAATGATTTTATTCTCATGAACCTACGTACAATTCTCTAAGTTTTACATCAATAATCAGATCCTGAACATTCTCCGTCATCTCCTACTCATGGCTGAGTCCCGACTGCCCGTTTCACCTCTCTTATCACTGCAGTCGCCGGCCGTGTAAACATCGTCTGTTAGTCCTACGTGTCCTCCTGTCAACTGTCACCCCGAGATGGTTCGTAAATGATTACAATCCAGGCCACAGTGCAGCAGATACACGCACCCTCACAGTCACGTACAGATAGTATTACACATGTTATACTAAGTCACATATTATAATTCATATCTGTGATTCATATATCATTTAATTGATTATTTATATTCCATACTTTCTAATACATCTGACACCTATAACGTTATATAATATATATCTATATACTTATGGTTTATATACGTAGATACTAGTTCTTACAGTTTTACTAATTTGCTACCATTTTAAGTTGCATTACGATACTAATATAATAAGCATTATTGACTACAGTTTTACTAAGTTGCTACCATTCTACGTTACATTACGATAATATTATACGTATAATAGATAAAATGGTGCAATCCTACACATAGGTCAAATCGCGTATAACAATGCAACTGTATATTATATTGTGTAATTAAAACACCTACAACATAATGTTCTTCTATATTTCTACCTTCCTACGTTTCTTTATGAATATGGTAATAATTACGTAATCATACCGATCACTGGTATTATATCCAATGTGGATACGTTTAGATAATGGGATTATCCATTAGAATTAGTGGTTGGTCGTAATCATATTATTCGGATTAAGCCAGATTTGCCAGCAGTGATTTTGATTGGTCTCGGGAAGGGATTAACAAGGGGGGTATCTGTATATAATGACACATTCACCGTGTACGACCGGTTGGAATAGAGAGCAATATCCGTATATTGTACTGAATCAAGTGTACATGTACAGATGTCCCGTTTCGGCCCCACCAGTATAACGAGGGGGACAGTATATCCAATAAAACGAGGGGGAGAGTATAACCAATAAAACGAAATAGTCAATTATTACTGTATAGCCGATGTAACGAGCCGATGTTGATTCAGTGCGGTCTGGAGCCGGACGGGCCCGGGTGTGGCTGGTGAAAGGGATTTCATTGTCACGCTTCCTTAAAATGAAGCTCATAATATCCATAATATGCAGTGCAATCAGCAAATAAACGAACCTTTCTTCATAATATTGATGTCGTATTTTCTTACAAATATGAAGAAGAGTATGGCATTTAGAACTTTGTAGCACTGTATACTGGAATAATTATATATAATTAATTTTGCAAAACCGGGTGCTATTATATATGTGCCCAATATATATGTACTCCAAGTAGTGGTTTTTAGGGTGTCTTAGGGTGACCCCATGGGAGTAGTGGCTTCACCCATATGGATAGATTAATCAAAGCAAATGTATAACACGCTTTGTTTGTAGTTTGTAGCTCAATTGTTCGTAGTGACACTGCTTACATGTATAGCTAACAACTTGTTTGTAACAACTCGCTCCTTTGTTTGTACATGTATCAACGCTGTACATGTATAACAATAGAGAGTCATTAGTCAATCGCTAGAGGGGACGCGTCGGGACGATTGAACCGACGCGTCGGTCTCCACAACCCGCCCCATATGTAATTACATAAGACAGAAGACCTTTTAGCCGGGACTGTCAAATTCATTTAATATGTGCAAAGATGTATAATAAAACATGTATTTATTTTCTGTAAAAGCTAGAAAGACGGCGCTTGTATCGGTGAGACAGCCACCTTATCGCGAACCAATCGTTGTTGTTGTTCAGATGTCTAACTGTAGACAATATTATGCCTGACGTCGTTTGATGTATATTTTCATATCCCCTACGTAGAATGTTCTGTAACACATACAAAATGTTACATGTACAAGTGTACTGATGACGCAGATTGTGCCGCAGGAGGATGACAGTCAGGGTTTTACAACACAGAGTCCACTAAAGCATGCGCAGGTCGGTTGAGAAAGCACTGAGAATGACCACATATACACAATTTTACCAACATCTGTTAATTGTCGACTCACTTTACAGAATGAACCACTGAGGGAAACTGTGACACCTGCGCACCAAGTGGTTCAAACGTTATCTGCTCCAAATGTAAATCTGAATATGGAGTTACATGAATGTACTAAAAGTAGTGGTTTTTAGGGTGTCTTAGGGTGCCCCCATGGGAGTAGTGGCTTCACCCATACGGATAGATTAATCAAAGCAAATGTATAACACGCTTTGTTTGTAGTTTGTAGCTCCATTGTTCGTAGTGATGCTGCTTACATGTATAGCTAACAACTTGTTTGTAACAACTCGCTCCTTTGTTTCTACATGTATCAATGCTGTAAATGTATAACAATAGAGAGTCATTAATCAATCGCTAGTCATTATTCTCTTGACCATCAGTGTCAGAAATAGAGCGACGGACGTGCACCGACGCCACGCCCGACGAGACCAGACGGAAGGAACTGGACGGCGGTGGACGCTGCTGGACGAGGACGCGGCTGGACGATGAAGCGTCTGGACGCGTCTGGTGGCTTGGCGTCAGCAAAATGGACGCGATCACGGCTGTAGTATAGTCTGGATTATCCTTTACTACTACATTATTAGGTGTCACAAATGTCCGGGGAACCCCTAGGGGCCTCTCCCACTTGTGGCGTAGTCTAAACCCACAACCCCTTATGAGGGTCGGAGTGCGGACACATTCTTGGACGGTTTCTCTTATCCCTCTATGACTCTAATCGTCTTCTCTCTCCTGTATCTGGAAGCTGGCATGAGAGAGGCGGTGGCCGGTTTGGTGAGTGTGATTAGCTGTTGCTGTGGATGAGTTCACTGCAGTGTGTTGATACACTCGCACGTGGAGAGGCTGCTGCATCTCACCTACATATGCAGCACTGCATGTGGAGCATGTGGCCTCGTACACATGCTGCTAGGAAGTTTATCCTTTGAGGCCACAAGAATGGAGTCTGCTCACCGTTGGCTTGCATGCTGTTGTTACATCTTCTGCTCCCCAGTGCACGGCAGATCTTCCCGATGCATCTCTTCATGTAGGATATGGTCACGAATCCCTTCGCTCAGTCTTCTTTCTTCTTTGGTTCGGTATCCAGGTGCTTGACAGAAGGACCTGTGCAGATGAGAGCCCATTGTGGGTACCCACACTTTGCTAGAGATCTAGTGATGTGATCTCTTTCCGCTTCACTACCGGTCAATACGATATCAGCGAGGTGATGAAGGGTCCTCACGACAATTATCAACTCGTTGTCAGCTAGTTGCTGTACACAATGTGCAGTTAGCTTACGGCGAGATTTACTGAATTGGAATTAGATAATAACACTGGCGAGTTCTAAATAAATATCAATATAGGCACTTGTATACTAGTTATATTTCTGAGCCAAGAATAGCACCTACATCTATACTATCATAGTCGGCCGTTATTGCACTTAAATAAGGATCAATGTTGTTATTACAATTATAGTAATATTTCCGGTTTAGATTAGTTCTTCAATAATTAAGAATTAGTAAATAAGACATTGCATTGGAATCAGTATTCTGCTAATTAGAGAAACGTTTAGAAAATGTTTATTGAACAAGGAATATGTGTACAGGTTGTCACCATGCTATTATACTATTCTCCTCTCTCCTTATGACTATATATCTGTGTCGCTGTGCCTAAATCTCCCCAAATATGTCCCTAAATTGTCACTGCTCTTATACCGTCTCATATATACCAGCTGCCCCTGACCATGCGGCCTACACAGTGAGAGGGCAATACCTGTCAAAGAGGTGACGAGTGATGAGGATCTTCTAGCTACCAACTGATAATCCATGCTACTAACTATGTTGGTCATATAAAGGAAATAGGTGTTGTGTATCATATCAGGTACCGGAGGTCACTAGACTGACCACTTTTAATTGAGTTACAGTTGATCGGGTGCTTAGGCACAGCTCATGTGCACTGACATTTTCTTGTTTAGACTCCACTTCCATACATACACATATACATGCTTGCTCTGCACTTTGTCCTTGATGAATTTTATACATTAATTGTTAAGGTTCAAAGAGAAGCCTTTGCAGAATCCAGTGTCGTCTTCGGTAGAGTGTTTCGGTAACAAAGTAGGTAGGCGTCTTACGGTGTAGAGGAAGGTTTATTCTCAGGCATAGCAACATCAACGGTACAGGTATCATACACAAGGTATACGTTCACATGGTTCACTACAGGTCACACTTAACATAGGCTGGCTTACTGCCTTATATATTCACTAGAAGTGTGCGCCAATATAGGCAAGGCGCGCCAAACCGGTTACCGCAAAGTAACGCGAGACGACTCAGTGGCTCCACCGGATGCCAGCGTAGAAAGACAACCGGAAGCAATTGCACTTAGGATATAAGATCCTACATAGGGTAGTATACTATAGTAGTGTACTTCTGGTACAATTCCTGCACAGATAAGACATAGATTCACATACTAAATATACAATGGTAAACCGAAGGGTTCTACCTATATTTTACATTAATACTCATAACCGTAAAATGACATAGAGGCAACATGATGCTTCAGCAGTGAATCATAATATAATGCATGTTTGGTATGTTTTCTAAGTCTTTTCTGTACTCTCCTTTTGGAAAGCCTTGAATCCATTGCATTCACAGGTGGCCTTCCAGTTTTCTTGAATTAATAAGCTCGCAAGTCAATTGGTCTAAATGTAATTAGAAAAATGATATTGACGATAAATATATATAAATATGGGGAAAACAGCTATATTTAGATATAAAGAAACCCATTGTGCCGTTGACATTTGGAAACTTTCGAGAAGAAAATACTTGGCTGTAAGAACCCCGAGGTTCATAGCACAGAGAGTAACATCCGGGCACATTGAAAACTGATATGTTTGGGATAAATGTGTGTAGTTGATATCTTTATAGAAAATACCTAATATTCATTTGTTGCATGTGAATAAAAGTGTTTTGTTGACGCTACATTCACAACAGACCATCATATAAAGACATTTGGCTACACCTCTTCCAGAGTACAAAACAATACATTAATCATACGTTTTCTTAAGAGCTGCAATTGTCATTGTAGACAATGTAGAAATAATGGTCTGAGCAGACCTGACACACCGACCATTATACGTTTTGATTCACAGTATATTCCATTGGTAAAGCTCATCTATTATTGAGCCAGAGGATGAGCAGCTGCTATAAACTATCTGAGAAGGCAGATGGAGGTCAGGAGGACGTGTTTAATTATTTGTACCACCTGTACTGCAATATTGATAGTGATCGTGTTGGGTGTATCTCTGTCTGTTGATTTATCGTCGAAGGGTTCATTTTACGTTTCTAATACCAGTAAGTACTGATTATGATTATTTCATTATTTTGTTGGAAATACGGAGAAATATGAAGAGAGTTGTCATTCACTAGTGACCGGGCGGCGTATATATATATATATATGACATTCTCCGAGATCGTAGGTAAATTGATCGTAGGTAATAATGTGTTTTACATTCTATTGTGTAGCTTTAGACACACCCAATTGCTTATTTTACAATTCCGTCATCTACGTCTTGGAGTTATGATTATGACAAGAAATATGCGTCACCAAGAGTAAGTATATAAACAATATTACTATGGTAAAACGTTACCGTTTATAGAAACATGTTTAAAAATACTAGCCAACGTTTCTACTCAAGGAGAACACAGGAACAACAGAAGTCCCATCGATGTTCTTAACCAAACAGGGAATAGAAAGTTGGTTACAGGAAAAGAACTGTACAGTTGTGACACTAGGACTGGAGAAACACTGTGTGTTCCTGGAGAGAGTGAATTCTGAGAGTCCAAATGTCACAGAAGGGTGTTTTGGATTAGCACGTGAACATAACCGATTTAAAGACTTGATATATTTCTACCTTTAATAATATGCACCTTGACAAACTGTATAAAACCATGACATGTGCATGTATTTTTACTATAAGCAGAAAGTAGTAACCACCATCCATGCAGGGTTGAGTTGAGAGCTTGGGATGGCTATATCAAGTTGAATGGTGAATATGTAGCGACTACCAAACAACTAAAACTTGATGGGGTCTTTTATGGCTCAAATCTCGCAATTACTCTAATTGTACTTGACTACGAGACATGTACTGCAGAAGAAATCAGGACATGGAAAACTGGACTCAGCACAACACATTCACAGGAGTTCAAAACATTCATTAACAAATTGCCCAATGGGACATTGGTAGCTGCTGTCAATGCGGGCGATATGAGAGGGTGATACTACTTTCAAACATGCTACAAGTGATAGACATTTATTTATAAATATACAAAGCTTTACTCTATGTAATATTGCAGTTGTGTTTTAACCTAGATACATGTACAATGACGTCAGACAGGCTCTATGGGAGAATTTCGGGGTGGCACCACTAGGACACCACGACAGTGTGGCATTTGTAGCCAGCAAGAGAATCCGTAGCCTACATGAGATCGTATACAAGAGATATGCAGAATGTGGACGTACTGGGAAGTGTGTCACCTACCTTACAGTTAACGGTGAGTTTATGATCTTGTTCTACAGAAGTGTTATATAATTGCTATTAAATAGTCCTTTTAAGGAGATTACACCCTTTCAGTGTATGGCTGCCAGCTGAACCAACAATAATGGAAATAATGGATAGCATGACAACAATATAATAACCAAATTACATTACTCAATAGTCTTTGTTCAACAAATGTCTGCAGTAAAGGTGGCGTTTTTATATCGAAAAGTCCCTTAATTTATCGCTCTTAAAGTCAGTAATCTGAAACTTTCAGCAGCAGCTGAATAACTGTTCAGAATTATACTTTCAACTTTACAAAACGATTAGTGCAAATATATGAAGGCAGTGTCATTCCTTTAATTAAAACCACTCAGGAACCTCAGAGAGATGGACATGAATTAGATATCCATAGTTTGATTGGTGTTTCTGTGCTAAACAGAACGTATTAATTAACTATTGTTGATTTATGTTGGCTTTATAAAGGGCATGGTGCGCTTCGTAACTAGTACCTCAAGTATACACCATCATGTAATATCAAACCATAACATAAATATGGCCATTTATTTGGCAATAGGCGAGACATGTACAATTGTTATACAGCACGATAAACCTTAGACGACAAGAAGAATGTTTGTGGAACCGAAAAAAACTCTTATATAATATAAAGTCAGTAATTGAAGTTATATTATTGCTGTCCGTCTATTATGTCCGTTTTAGGTTTCTCTTTCCAGGCTCTGCCCATCAGCCGGCCGCCAGCCCAGACCCCTCACGGCAAAGGCACTGTCGAGCACCTTTCAAGTTCAGTAGTGCCTTCCCTCTCTTTCAGGCAGCTGGCGGCTCTGGCGACATAACGGGCTAACAGCCAGGCATAGCCCCCCAGCAGGACGGCAGACAGTATAGGTCCACAGCCCTGGTAAGCCCCCAGGGCCTCGACGACCTCTTTCCAGCGCGTGGATGCCTACCGCACCGCACCTTCGTGGGCAGATGCCTCGAGCCACTATACAGCCACTATTGCCACACCTGAGTGCCCCTGTACCCCAGGCGCTCAGGCTAGCCAGCCATCCACCCTCCAGCTGGCCGGCATAGCGAGTGCAGCCAGGCGTTACGCTGGAGCTCCGGCTCAGGCGCTCACCCGGGCGGCCGCTGAGCCGGATTGGCTGCCGAGTTCCCACCAAGCTTAAGCCAGGCGCATGCCTAGAGGCGGTTCTGGGTGCCTCCCGGACCCAAAACGCGGGCACCCCTGGCGATTATAAGGAGGAGCGCTGGGGCTGCTGAATCAGTCTCGACGCAGGTGCAGGACTGTCAGCAGCCCCTCGCCAGCCTCCTCGTGGAAATTGTCCCACCACACCACACCCCAGACGGACGTCTACTTCACTTGGGCAGCCCTCTACGCCCTCTACGCCCCCAAGTTGTTATAAAGTCCAGGATAGCCGAGCATTGCCTCCTGGCAGACCATTTCTCGGATAGGCTAACCCTCCAAGAGATCATTTGTTTTAGTCGTATTGTTCTTCGATTTCTGTTTATTGATTACTACACCGTGTGTTGGTAATTAGCCCTACTTCTATTATATAATCACTTGTAATATTACATCATGGGCACACTACTCATATACTACTTCGTATACTACTCACGTATTCTATGAGTAATACAATAAACAGGTTCGCCATTATTATGTAACTCCAAAGCACGTCTCGACTTATTGTCTCACAACAGAGCCTTGGTTCCAGCAAATAGCCCGAAAGTAATGAGAGACAACAGATTTACGCTGTCGCAATATATATTTACAATAAAACTAGTGTTTTGTTGAGGTGCAGTATATATACCACTGATTTGTACTTCTTATATTACGTGTCTGTATGTGATCGTGTTGTTTGGAGAATGTCAGGTAGAAATTCATCTCACTGAAGTTATTGCTGAGAAATTAATTTAATGGCGCCATGACCCAGGCAAGAGTTTCAATAAGTGAACCCAGTTCCAATAAGTGAACATATCCAAGCCAATGAAACTCAAGCTAAGAAATGCCAAAGTTTACAACTTTAATTATCTGACTTTAGGTCAATATGGTTTTCAATCTCATCGGCCGTATATAACACAGTAATAACGTAAACCAATAGTCATCTGTAGACAGCCAGAAGTGAATCAATACTAATGATGTGCACACACAATAGAACGTTTGGACAGTTTTTCTTGGGTGCTATTGTATGTTTGGTATTTCCTGCCATTGCCACATACGTAGTACTTCGAGGTATAGTACCTATTTTATAACATATCTCCTGTGATTTTAAATGGTATCCGTACATATATCAAGTAATAATCATTGTACTGTTACTTTGAAAAACATTACTTGAAAGATTGTCTAAGGACGGTGTTAGCTGGGGAAACATGGTGAATGGAACATTTAAAACCCTCAAATTTATAGAGATGAGTCTGTTTAAGAATGCGAAATGACAAACAAAGACGTCTGGATTTATACTAAGCCTACCTACTTTGTATGTTCATTAAAATAATGCATGTTATTTATTTTCAAATGAATTGAACTAATGTTTACATAAGATATATGATCTATTAGTGGCAATAATGATTGAAATGTTCATTAATTTTGTAATAATTACCTAATTATAGTACATACAACTCTCCTAACGTAAGTGATTTTATTCGTTAAACTTCAAGATGTGAATGTGAAGTATGGTAACCTAACTGTGCCATGAATAGAACTTTCATTTAAGACATAAATAGTTGTACCACCACAAGTATTGATCTAACATTATACGACCATGATGCAACAGGCACCAAACAGGATGCTTTCTACGAAAGTCTATTTCTCATCTTATTTGCTTCACATTCAATTTTTGCGATGAACTGTGTATTTCTGATTAAATTGAAATAAAAAACACTCCAACCAGACCGACAAAGAAAGTGCTCGATGCTTCTGTACACATACGCATACGCACTATGATAGCTGAGCTCTCTCCGCTATCATTGTATCACCAGCACATTTCAGGTTGTTATTTTGTGAGCCAATTCAATGCTAATTATCAAGGATATGCAATTCAGATACACAAACCACTCGGCTGTACATTCAGGTATTGTACCCCTCAGTAGTAAATAATCAATATATTATTTATTTATTTATTTATTTATTTACTGTCTTTTATATAGTGCATTTTCCATAGTTTAAATGCGCTGTACAGGTTATGAGATAGCGAGATACAAGGGCACGCAGGCCAGCCATCTGAATGAGAAATCGATGCACACACTAAATACAATCAGTGAACAACCGCTCTTGGCCGAAGCCTCAACTATCCTAGACCGAAGTCTATCACACACCTACGCGCATTCAGCGATAATGGTGTCTATGTATCTTTACAGTTTACAGCTATTCTTAGTAATTCTGGTATCTGACCAAAGACGCCGGGTATTAATACCCTACTCTTATCGACAGGTGCCCTGGGGTCTTTTACATGCTCGGGGATGAATCTCCCGATATACATGGGACAATAGCTTTACTTGGTTTAAGAGCCACAGGAGACACACTCTCCAATATTGAAAGCCAGGTTTTGTACACCTTACAATTTTGGTAGCAGCCCGGATTGAACCCCAGACCTTTTGACTACCAGGCCAACGTGTTACCACTCGGCCACGGTTCTCTGTATCAATACTATACATTAATACCAACAACAGTTTATGATAGCTTTATTACTCACTATGCGGTTCGCAATAGCAATAAATAATCCTCTATTTAGATATAATTAATTAATGTTGGTCACGAGTCACTCTGATTTAGTTATATTACATGTGATCAAGTTTTACAACAAATGTTTAAACCCTAATGATTGACCAACCCCAGGTGATATGGGGCATCACTGTTTCTTGGTATCATTGTGATACTACCTCTTGTATATAACACGCATACTTACCATGTACTGGTCATTTCTTAGCTTACTTATTATTTATGTGTTGACATCCCTTGGGTGAAATATGATACCCTCAATGCTGCAGATTAACTGTCCTTGTGGTAGTATGCTCTTGAGGAAAATACTTAATTAATGGAATTCATCTTTACAAAAACATATGTTGTCCTTGGGAATGGCTGGACATTATTACATTCACATTTATATGAGTCGTATTCCTCAACTTTATCAAACTGAAGCATTTAGAAAATTGTAGATTATATTTAGGTACTAAGTGTATTAAGTCTTATTTAAGTCTAATTCAAGTGTAATTCCGTTTCCGTTTCAGTCATCGGATCATAGGTAATAAGCAAAGCAAACCGTGTTAGAATGTAATGTTGTCAACTGGTATCATGAGGCTACAGACAACTTTGTTATGTATTGGTATATGCTGTAGCATCACAGCCAAGAACACCACAGGAACCGACAGTAAGGAGTTATAATATTGGAAATATTACATCAGGAGCTTCCTAAGTGAAAATATATATCAGACAACAACAAATGACCTAGCTGACACAATGAAACTCTTATATATGACAACAGCACGACAGCTGGGAATACATGTCAATAATGAATTAATGTGCAAAACAATAGCACAAAAATATTCATTTCCTCAAGCACCTCCATTTGGGAAAGTAAAAGTTCAGACATCTGTGGACTCTAAGGATACAATATTAAAATGTATTGAAATCAACATCAACGTGAATGAAGCATTTTATATTAACATAACTTTCACACATTTCCATCTATACACATCTATATCTGGGTGTCACGAGGAGAAACTGACCATGACTCATGTGACCAATAACAATAAACATCAGGATGTGAACTGTGGTCATCTTCCACAGTGGACACAGCTAATAGCTAATAATACAGTGACTATAACCTACACCTCCTCCCTGCCTGCTGTGATGTGTTCTGATGATAACAGGAAGCCAGTAATACATTTCACCTACCAGGTCATTAACATGGATATCATAGATGAGAGTCACACTGATGTACCTCACTTATTCCACTTGCAGAAAATAAATAATAATGACAACCACAGGATGAAAATACAGCCTCAAAATAGTAAATATAGGCTTAGAGTTTCTACTGTTCCTGATGGTCTTGTATTTTTCCAACGCTTGGCAGATATCAATCAAATATGGTTGACTTTGAAAGCAAACTACCACGAAAGACTTATAATAATAGCACGTTTCCCACAAAATGTACAAAAAGAAGTCCAAGACCTTCAGGGACATTTAGTTTATTATGATGACAATAAGAATAGTAGCAGATATGGACGAAGTGAAGGATTCAGGACTTACAGATGTCATTTTACTTTATAAAGGCCACTCGACACCTGGCTTACCTCATGATAAACTAGACCTGGAAGGACATGAGAGAAACATGCATGTTTTGCTTACACCAAAACACCAGGCCTGCAGGCAACTGAAATCAGTGATGATGCTTTGTGCCCTTCAAGTTACTACACCTAAAGGCAGCTTCATAGAAGTATCCTTAACGAAGTTTACTAAGGCCATATTTGACTATCCAGCTGCATGTATATATAGAGGAATGGTGTTTTACGAGTCGAAAAATTCACATGAGTTGTATATGCCACCATCCGATATTCACAATGTTATCCCAATAACACTTATTTGTAAAAATACACTGTCTATGAAAATCAGCTACACCAGAAGCAGATACAGATCTGTGGACACACTAGTATATGGAAGAAAAGAGTTCTGTTTCTCCGAACAGGCTTTACAAAACCAGTTTATTAGTTCCACTGATAGCATCATGGTTATGTTTTATCACTACACACCACAAGGTTACAGCACAAAGGATTTGTTCATTCACCTGAATATATCAGTGGTGACCTGCCAGGGTTTAACTCTACCATGCCCTGTTATGTCAACAAATGCAAAAGCAAGTGCATCAAATGAAAGTGGGTTAGAAAACTACATGACATTGGTAAGTCAGATCAATCCAGCGTACATTGGTCGGGGTGTGGAGTGGTGGGAAGATTTTTAAATATGTATAAGACATGCGTATGACCATTGCATCTTATGGATGCGAATCTATAGTAGATCACTGCAGGAATTGTGTTTCCAATATACTACTTTGTCCTTCTAACTAGAGTAGTATCCAATATCACAAGTAGTAACCGTTCCGGTTGAGTAAAGCCACCAATGTCCGGTGTCGCCATAAGTCGTCTCGCGGTAAACTGCGTTAGCCGGTTTGGCGCGCCTCCCCTGTCTTGGCGCGCATCTCTGATGTGTATAAATAGCTGTTGTCTATTGATAATTGTGTGTACTGTAAACGATACCACCTTGTG
>CAXAKH010000182.1:0-13288 GCA_963969325.1 Lycopodina hypogea | reverse complement strand
ATGATTAGCACATACCAAAATTAATTTTGGTAGCATGTGCAGATATCCATGGCATGTATACCTGGGGAGATGCAGCGAGCATGACAGTGTCGTTGCAAAAAAAAAAAAAAAAAAAAAAAAAAATATATATATATATATATATATATATATATATATATATATATATATATATATATATATATATATATAAGGATTTCAGATCAAACCATATTTATTAGAAAACATTATTTATTAAATGATAGCTGAATCTCCAGCAATTGAGTATAATAAACAGGTTTGAAATGAATTTTTTTTTTTTTTTTTTTTTTTTTTTTTTTTTTTTTTTTAATAAAAATAAAATTTTTTAAAGGAAAGTGAAATAATTTTTGGGAATTTATCTTGGCCAAGCAGTCTTCAATGGAACATCAATAGCTTACCTTCTACTGGATAGAGAAATAGAGCAATTCAATGCAACATGTTGCTGCCTGAAATGGCTGTGCTTCCGGAGGTGAATATAACCAATGTTACACACCTGCGTAAATTAAGTCAGCTGACATGTAAATGCCATAGATGCCCCCTCCCCTTCCCCTTCCCCTTCCCCTTCCCCTCCCCTCCCCTCCCCTCCCCTCCCCTCCCCCCCCCCCCCCCCACACACTCATAGAATTTTTATCACACTCTTATAATTCTCCTCCTTACCATGACAAGAAGGGGCCGGTCTTAACCAGATATTGGCTATAAAGGCAGTGGCTTCTACACGTACTCACACACTATATGTATATATGCACTGTATATAATCACATGCAATTATCAAGTAATGGTATTGTGCTATAGTAGGCAGGTTGCTCAGCTTAGTAGAGGGGATACAGCTCCATAGCTATCCTGCCTAATCCTGTCCCTCATCATGATAACTTACAAGTCTCCGTATCGGTCATTGTAGTGGTGAGCACTGAGGTTCAGTGCAAACAGAAAGGAAAGTGGATAGAGGATGTTCTTCTCTATGAAAAGTGTCCACTGCGTCGCTCTCTCCAGCAGAGACATGGTGGGAGCAACTGCACATAACCAGAGGAAACATCGATTAAACAGGTCTGGAGGAAACTGATACAATCAGAATCACAACTGATCAAGAGTAAACTGACCTGATCACAATTGATATTATCATAAGTAATCCTGAATAAACATTAAATGGGTCTGATCAGAATTGATTGTATAAACTGATCTATTCATTACTGATCTGTTCACAATTAACTCAGAGTGAACTGATCTGGTCACAATTAGTTTACAATTGACCTGATCACAATTAGTTTACAATTGATCAGCAGAAAGGTTTGGGTTTGTTTTGTTTGTTTGTTTGTTTTTAATTCAAGAGTTTCAGAAACCGAGATATGATGTCATAGTTAGCCTCAAATAACAAGGAGCTCATGCAACTATTCAATCAGCTGTTATTGAGAGAGAGAGAACTGTCAGTAAGTTCAGAGGAGAGAGGACAGTGGAGAACAGAGAGCTGTTAGAGCTGGAAAACTAAGTATAGGTAGTCAACAGAATGCTACTGCTAAAAGAAAAGGATAACAGAACACAGTGACCAAATAAATATACACAAGGAGTTCTGCCCATAGTTAGAAAGAAAGGAAAAAACAATTACACTTTAGGAAAGAAGAACAGTCATTGGAGGAGAGAGACAATTGCTCACTTAAGCCTGCAACACCAAACACAGAATAATGAAGAGATGAAGGACACATGCACTATACAGAGACATGGATACACAGTATCACTAAAGACAATGATTTCACACAATCTTGCCAAACAAGGATTTGTTTGGCTAAGGGAAGGAATGCGGTGGGATACAGGCATTATTGGCAGTGCAGTGTGGCCCTAACACTGATTGTGGGCTGGTACATTGTGTCCTTCAGGCATGTATAGACATTATTTGCCAAAGCAAGTAGTGAGCAAGACTAAGTCGATGTCAGGTTTGGCAAGAGCTCTAATTCTCATAATTCATGGCAGCAGTGATTGGAACTCACAATCACTACAACCACCACCACAGACATTGGAGGAGGAAGGGGAGGTTTCAAACAGTGACTGTAGACATCGTTGGTACTCTGTGTAAGTACAAGCTTAATAAAAATGGCAAATAGAGCAATGAGCTTCAGTTGTACACTTTTGGTAGCCATGGACACCCCTAGTTAAACCATGTACGTAACAGCTGTATGGTGACTAGGACAGAGTTAAGGCAAATACAGAGATAGAGTCAGGGGAAGCAGGCTTGGAGATAAATACAGGCTAAACTAGAGCTAGGGAAAGGGTAAGGGTAAGGCACAGCCAAAGGATAAAAAAGATAAGGGCAATGTGGTATTGATAGACATATAAGAATACCCATTGAACAGCAGTAGATACAATTGCAACGGCAGCAGCTTCTATGCATGGTTGTATGTACATGTTCATGTACATGATGACTGCTGTGTAAGTGGGAGACATAATGTATATGTACATTGTTGTATGTATATGTAAATTGATGTATGTACACGTGCACATTGTTGTATGCACATGTGTACATTGTTGTGTGTACACATGTACACTGGTATGTGCATGTACATAATGGTATGTAAGTAGGAGACATAATGATTCCCTACCTATGACTTCATAAACCTCCCACTCCTTGGGCTTGTAGAGAGGCTCACTGCAGCACAGCCATGGCATCTCCTTCTTGATGTGAGGCAGCAGGTAATGGTTGACTATCCCGAACAGAGCCGTCAAGCTGTACACCACATAGGCTGGATACTGCAGAGGGCAATGTACACAGTGTGTGTGTATATAATATACTATAACAGCAGTTGCTGTGCAGAATATTGAGCAAGCCCAAGTAGAAACAACTTTTTAGCAATGTGTGTGATATTAAGGTTGTAAAATATGAACGTACAAATGAGATAGTTAATAATTAGCATATATATTCTACCAACAGAAGTGAATTATGAGGGTTCTGGAAGACTAGGTGACCTCATACTCATTAGAGCTGTCCGTATATATGACCTCCATCAGATTACACTCAACTCACTAAAGATTGCACATATCATAGAATCACTATTTAACCTTTGGCCTCTGAGTGCAACACAGAGTTCTCAATTTCATATAACAAACACAAGTTTTTTGGGCAAATTAGAAACTTCGGTTACTTAGCAATATCATCGTAAGAATTTAAGATATTAAAATATACATTTTTCCCCAAGTAACACATTTAATTTTCCACATCATTCTAAATTCATGCATTTTTCAAGCACTCGGTTTCATAAAAGGAAACCTACAGACCACATCTGGGAAGGAATTAGGGATCCTTAAACCCTTCAACTTGAAGTTTAGAATCTTTATTGCCAAGCAGTAGTGGAAAACAATCGATAACATCAGAAAATAATGTTTAAGCAGTACCTTAGGCATGCTCAGTTCAAAGACAGCATTCCACAAACAATAAGTAATTCATGAATTTAGTTGAGTTAATTGCTTTCAATTCCTGGTCAAACGTATTAAATGTATAGCATGCCATATCTATTTGACAATTTGTTCCCAGTCCCAAACTGACACACTGATCTCCACTGATGAGAAGACCAAATGGTAATGGCTAGTTTCCCGGGACTATTGTAAATCCAGGATGTGGTGTATCTGCTGCAGTGGCTGGCCTATCTTCTACAGCCAATTACAAAATTACTACACTGCCAGTCATCAACACCTATTCCAACACTGCGGATGCCCACATATTCAATGTTGTATCAACAATGCAACCAGACACCATAACACAACGCATCCACCCAATGAAACACTGCAGAGCATGTGCACATGCACATACACACAAATACAGAAAGAGGCACACATGCGCACACTACTTGTACACGCGCACGAGCACACACACCACACACACCACACACACCACACACACCACACACACTAGAACAACGAAAATAAAGGGATGGAGGAAGGGAGAAAGGATGGAGGGAGGATGAAGAAACTTACGATGGAGCGGCAGAAGCCGGTGGAAAGGGACAAGAGTGAGACAAGGAGGAAGATGAAGGAGGCAAAGATGACGTCTGACAACATGCGATACTTGAGATTCCTGCAATACATCTCCTCCAGAGGGTCCTTGTTGGCGCCCACATCCACAACCAGTCCAGCCTGGCAGCATGCCCGTCTGCAGGCTCGCCAACCACGCTGCACCAAGGCCCTGCAACATGCAACACACATGCCCACATCACCACACCACACCACACCACACCACACCACACCACACCACACCACACCACACCACACCACACCACACCACACCACACCACACCACACCACACCACACCACACCACACCACACCACACCACACCACACCACACCACACCACACCACACCACACCACACCACACCACACCACACCACACCTAAATAAGTCATAAGTTATTTAATATAGGTGACCCTTTACCAACCTCAGCTCTAACCTTATTAATTAGATAAAATCAAAAATTTTTCCTGTATAGTTGCTTATGATCAACTAAAAGGCTTAATAAATCTCGATAAAATTTCATATGTACGATGCTTGCACACTGTAGAACATTTTAATCTGAATACGATTTGGAAAATATAATTTTCCAGGTTGCTGGTGGTAGTTTTTCATGATCTCGGAATAAAATGATCACATTTTGTAAAGGTAGCAAAGCTAAGCTAACCACAACTAGGGTATGTTTGCTGATGATGCATTGTAGTGCTACAGTCTCGCCATAATTTCATCATCCCTCCAAAGAAGAGGCTGGTGATGAGCACAAGAACATCAACTGCAAAAATTATGAGGCAGTCCCACTCAGAGGAAAGTGAGAGAAAAAATAGGGCTCTTCAACCTACAATGACAACTCTTCTACTAAAGGGTTGAGGCTAACCCTGAGGCTATGGGGGGAAATGGAGTCCATTAACCTAACCAGTCCGAATTGAATCTGTTTGGCTCAGGGGCAGACAAATATTGTTTTGTGAGGCCAGTGCAGTATTTCCCTCCTATCTATCCATCTTTTTGTATCCGTGCAATAGTGCTCCACCAAATGAGCCAATGGAATCTGTTTCCATCAGACACGATTACTCCAACAGTGTTGACATCTTGGTCGGATGTTCAGGACAATTGAGGGATAGGCCCCAGGCTAATGTCATGTGATTGATCCTGGAATACACAAAGCAGTAATTAAAATGGAGATGTAGGAATTAGTGGGGGAGTTGTTCAAGCTCTTGGCAGACTCACCTCGGCCTACACAAGTGTTTGTGTTGGCTGAACATTATTTTTCTGGAAGCTCCAGTTGGCAACTGTTTACAAAGTTAGTTGATCAGAGAATACCTCAAAAAGCCAATTTTTCTTTGCTCACCAATTACAGACATTCCCAAATGTGACAACTGCTTTGTATTCTCAGTATTGCACTCATGTGCATCACAACACTGAGCAGGCAAATTGTTCCTTTATATTATGAGTGAGCTCAAACTTGATAAAAGGTACTGCAGGTAGTACATGTACGCACCCATACACACACATGTACCACAGATATTAATGGTTACACACACACACTCTCTCTCTCTCTCTCTCTCTCTCTCTCACTCACCACAGATATTGATGGTTACTAGTGCTCCGGCTGAGGACAAACGAAGAAGCAAAAATTGCTCCGATGTAAAAAGACAAAGCTATTCGATCGTGAAATTCACACCTCCCTCCTGGGTTATCAGGGGAGGTATCCTGAGAGCTACAGGTCAACCTCTCTCCATCCTATCACAACAACAGCAGCAACAATAACAACAAATAAAAACAAAAACAAAAAAATATATGCAAGGCAAAAAAAAATCCAGTATGTACATCAACCTATCATTTTTCTAACAATTTCTACACATATATCTAAAGCAAGTCAGATGCTATAAATTACAGTGGTCTGCATTATAGAATGATAATCACAGGAAGTAAGTAACCCAATGTTGGGTGTCCACTGTGAGGAGGTTACTGACTGACGATGACTGCATAACCTTCGAGAGTGAGTGAGTGAGTGAGTGAGTGAGTGAGTGAGTGAGTGAGTGAGTGAGTGAGTGAGTGAGTGAGTGAGTGAGTGAGTGAGTGAGTGAGTGAGTGAGTGAGTGAGTGAGTGAGTGAGTGAGTGAGTGAGTGAGTGAGTGAGTGAGTGAGTGAGTGAGTGAGTGAGTGAGTGAGTGAGTGAGTGAGTGAGTGAGTGAGTGAGTGAGTGAGTGAGTGTGTGAGTGTGTGTGTGTGTGTATGTACATAGATATTTCTGGGAGTTCATCAATGCCTTTATCAGTGCACTCTAGTCATTGAGCACCAAATGGTTTCAACAGTTCAGAGCACCACTAGCATTGTGACTACTATCAAGAAACACAACTACATAGCTGTAATAAAAAAATAAAAAACAACTACAAGCTATATATTTGAGATGATTTAAGTTTGTTACAAAAGTACTGGACACACCCTATCTATCTACCTACCTACCCACCCACCCACCCACCTACCTACCCACCCACCTACCTACCCACCCACTTACCTAACTCCTTCCCTCTCCACCTACTCACCCACTCACCCACTTACACTCCGACAGGTACATACCTCCAATATACTGAAGGCAGCATACCCCAGTGCCCACAAGACCACGCTGACTAGAATGCTCCTGCCAATGGCGTAGACAGAGCAGATAAGACCCGTAGAGGCAGTGCCTCCAAACACGTGCATGTCGACCTGCTCCAGAAGGTGGATGGTGAAGGTGTCTGCTTGGGAGATCCAGCCCAGCATGAACAAGATGGGAAGGAAGAGGATGAAGACTGTAGACAACAGGAAGAGATGGCAGAGGGGAAGAGAGGGGAAGAGAGGATGAAAGGGAATAAGAGAAAGGATAGAGGAGATGGTGCAGTAGGTGGGAAGGATAAAGAGAAGAGGTGGGTGTAAATATAGGAATATGATACATGAATGGTCAAAGTGAGGAAAGAATTGACAAAAACACATGGTATCTGCAAAATCAAATAAAAGTTTAAGGTCAACTTTCACTGCGCTCACTCAGAAAGCCGTCCCTGACGAACATGAATACTGCAGGGCTGTTGAAGTTGAAGCCATATACACAGATAGGGAGGAAGGAGTTCATGTGTGTCAGAACTGCGTCTATGCACAGAGCTGCGATGCCGCACACAATCAAGAAGATGGCACGCCCCATGGCCATAATGTGGTTCTGCCCCTGAGAGGAGACAAGGAAATGGACAGATGAAAGGAAGGCGCACGAAACATTAGAACACTTCTAATAAACTATAAATAGCATAAGGGCAAACATAGGAGACAGATCCATTGCAAAGATGTGTCTAAACGGAATCAATTACTTTTATGTCAAGCTTTATTAATTTCATACACACACTACTAGGCCCAGCATAATAGAGAGCCACATGTTGTCTGAGGTGTGACTGCAGCAGCTAGAGGAGTAGCTAGCACTGCACAGACACTATGCAACTGATTGCCTAACAGGGTTGACTAGTGCATGTAGTTATCTATTTATGTGCACTCCCCAAGGAAGCTACAATGTTCACAGCTTTTGGAACATGCTAGGAATCTTAGAAGTGTGTGTGGCAAGACATAAATTTGGAAACTAACATCTAACACAACAGAACACAATCCCTATTTATCACCATCAAAAATGCCCTCTACTCATGTGCTAACAAAGCATGACTACATATGCTAGGTTGTTATAGTTTTGACACTTTGACAAACAAAAAAACAAACCATTATATTGAACAAGACACTTTCATTCATAAACACATTACCACCCATTACAGGGAATAATTGAAGCAGTTACAATATGCTAAAAATTAAAGTGCAAGTATTCTGACCAGCAAGCTTATATTACTATCACACACTGTGGAGAGGAGAAATGGTGGAACCTTGTTAAAGTTTAAAAAGAGGCATTTCAGAAATATATGCGCTCTCCCAGAGGTTACACTTTACCCCCCTCAGCCAGAGCAGGCCCCATGAGAGGGTCACAGGAAAACTTGTAACTAAACAAACAAACAACCACTCACTGGGCTTGGAGAAGCTGGATCATCTTGCACGCTCTGCAAAAAAAAACAAGACAACAAAGTTAAATTAGGACAATGAAACGTGATCTGCTGTAGTGCATCATCACAGGTCATAGGGTTTGGGTGGCTCCATGCTTTACCCACCAAGAAATTTGGACCCTGTTGCCTTTTGCCACTGATAGACACTTCAGTATATTCTGGTAAAGTATCTTCACTATATATTTTTTAACTTTGGGGCCCAGCCACCTGTTGCAGCTTCTGCCATGATTTTATATATTCTCAGATATTTTGGTAAAGTGTCATCAATATGAATAACCAACCATCAAAAAATACCTCCCGGGGCCTGGGCCAATTTTGCCACTACAGGTGCAGGAAAACGTGATCAATCAGATAATTCCTCATTCATGCTATTCAAATATAAGCAAGTTTCCTTTCCGTTACTCTAGAATTTGTGCTTTGGAATGGCTGAATCACTGAATCACTGAAATGGAGCAATGTCCAACAAAATAGACCCTATATAATACAATATGCAACTGAACAAGTTTATTACAGTAAGAGGCAGGAGACCAAAGACCAACAGGGGAAATAAGAGGTCAGTCTGATTTTTCACTCATAACAATAATAATAGTAACAACATTGAAATTTATCAAATAAACTATGAAGCAATATTAGTATTAACCCTTTTCATTGGTTTGTCTACAGCACAAGTGGCATGAGGATCATCTGAGAACAGGTTCAACATAGACTAGACAACAACTACAAAAAAAAATAAATAAACAACAAAGACATCACACACAACAAAGACATCACACAACAAAAATGTCTAAATATGCTGCAGTGTATTATTTATCCTATTGGTTGGGCTAGGGCAAGAGGAAACAGAGGAGAGAGGGGGGGGGGGGGGAAGGACAAACAGGAAGGGGGAAAATATGAGCTGGAACTAACAACTTTTTAGCACTTTATATTACCTATTGTTGTGTATGTGTACATGCTAGAATACATTATCTACTTAATGGTAACTACACCTGTCCCCCCCCCCCCCCCCCCCCACCCCAAAAGAGAGAGAGAGAGAGAGAGATAATATCTTCTTTCTTTTTTTTTATGTGATTTAAGATAAAGGCTTGAGGGGACTATTAGTACAGGGAACAGACGAGTACCCATCAACATCGAGTTGCTTCAGTCAGAGCATCACTAGTACTGAGTTGCTCCACTTGCGGCAACATTGCTATGCCATCACGGTTCAACATACCAGAGCTGAAAGAATATACACACACACACTGAGCCTGTGATTAGTATCACACTCTACATAGTGCTCAGGAAATCACACAGTAAGCCTTGAAGAAGACAAAGCACACAGCTGAAGTGCTTTTGGTTCAGCTCCTATGCCTGTGAACTCATTGTTACATACTAATAACTCTACATGGAGGATGACCATTCAACATCATTAGTGAGTGCTCCATCGTTACCAATGCGTACAAGAGAAAAACATTTTATTTTAGAAACAAAACGTATTAAATTAATTATTTTTATGAAGGAAACATGGTTGAACCCATTTAGACAAAAGTTCAGATGGTCCCTTACCAATTTAAACCAGATTCTTCAATCAATTGCAATGAATGTGAGGGGATCCTAATTAAATTGGTAAAGGGTCTTCACTTCTCCCATCTTATTATGGCACAGATTTGTTCTCTTTTAATCCAATGGCCTTTCTTTTCTTTAAGTGTGAATGGGCATGGTGCTTTAACAGCTCATATCTAACTACAGAGTGTGTAGGAGATCTATAATAGTATTGATTTGTGGCACTGGATGCAGTTCCAAATCAGTCCCTTCTCAGTGGTTTTGTTGCACTCATTATTCATATGGTGACAATGATAATATTGTGTGCAATACCTTCTACTTACGTTACCAAGGTTAGTCAAACCCTTACTTCTCACAAACCATTACAAGTCTCACTTACATATTCTGTTTCATTCAATCTAAGGGGGTTCCAGTCAAACTACAAAAAAAAAAAAAAAAAAAAAAAAAAAAAAAAAAAAAAAATCATATTTTGAATAGCTGTAACTTATTTCCTTTTCCTCTGTACAAGCTATTGGCGATATCAGATTGCTGCTGGTTCTCATGTGCTTCCAGGTGATGTGAATATAGTGCCACTCACTCAAAACCACACCCCTCAACCATTTTCTTGTGGCTCTAGATTGCAAGCTCATACTTAGTTTGCTTCTTCCTTAAGCACTTTATTCCAAGACATATTTACAGAATTGGCAGCTGCTGAAGTGGTTCATGTTTATGAGCACTTGTTTAATAAATTACAACCAAAAAAAAAAAAAAAAAAAAAAAAAAAAAAAAAAAAAAAAAAAAATTTTGGGTTTAATTTAAAAAATAATAAATTAAATAATCCAAATAAATAAGAAAATTAACTGGGGTAATTAGAAAAGTCAATAAAATACCTTTAATGAAATCAATTCTACTTTGAAATGCAACTATATTGGTAGCTAAAGCTATAGCACAGCTCAAATTATCACTCCTCTCGGAAAGCATTTGTTGAGGACATTTATTGGAACCTCTCGGAGTCTCTAGCTCTGTCCACACTGCACAATAAAACCAGTTTCAATCGTGTCTGGAATGGGTTTCACGGGTCCACACCAAACCTGATTTCATCCCAACCGGTTCCACCGGGTTTCACCTGAAACCTTCAGAAGGGTAGGCTTCAAGCGCCTCAGATTTATTGAACATACCTGTGGCTTTATTGTTGATGTTTGCTATTAGGAGTTCAGCTACGACAGCTCTCTCCCTCCTCTCTATCCTCCATTTGTGCAATGACATTGCGGAGGGAAAAAGACAGAATAAAGTAGCACGCCAGAAAATAAAGTACCCCATTTCTATACAAGGTAGAGGAAAAGTAATCCACCCAGCCAATTTTTCAGCCCACGCAGATGCTGTAGAGTGGGTTCAGCACTATGCTAGTGTGGACGCAAGAAAACGTTTGGAACCAGGTGTTGCTGGAGAGATGTACAAACCCTTTTGTAGTGTGGACAAGGCTCAAGTGGTCCTACTGTACACAAATTATGAATAAAGAAAACAACAAACAACAACAAAACAAAAGAAGATCCCTATAGTGAATTTTACAAGATTTTTTATACCTCAGTGGAAACCTCATTAGTTTCCTACATCAAGGAATAATTCAAGATGACAAGGGTTTTTAAGATGTCAGGGAAAGCCCCTCAAAAACCTCTCCCTTTTTTTTCAACTTCACTGAAACTAACATCAGCTTTAGCTTCTCTTTGATGGATGGCTTCTGCCGATATTGTGAATATGCCCGATCATAACCATAATAGATGTCTATACTCCATCCCAATCACCATGACAACAAGGGAATGCAGATTATAACTCCCCACACACACCACCACCATCAACACCACCACCATCAACACCACCACAGACAGCCATTAATTAACATGATGATATAACCAGTGCAGGCCTGTATGTATGTATGTATGTATGGCTTTAGGTAACCATTATGTAGGGCCTCTGGTAACCATTATGTAGGGCCTCTGGTGACCATTATGTAGGGCCTCTGGTGACCATTATGTAGGGCCTCTGTTAAGTATCAATATCATCACGGCTATCATGTCATTAGAGGAAACATATGGAGGCCAAATAGACAAATGAAAGACATGTTGCTGTATATTTGATGAAAATAATGCCATCAAAAAGAAAGAGGGAATTCATATGATTTAAGAAGTTACGTTATGACACCTTAAAGTACGTGCAATTGCAGCTGAAAGTTATGACTAGACTTAGGATTTCTAGGTTTTAACCTAAAGAAGAAAAAAAAAATTTTTTTTTTCTCCCTAAACATCATTAATGAAATGTTTGAAAAGTTCCACCTAAAATGACATTTTGGTAAACCGGACCAAAAAAATTTTAAAAAAATAAATAAAAAAAAAAAATTGTTTTTAATAAAATAAAATAAAATAAAAATAGATCAAAAAAAAAACAAAAAAAAACAGATACCCACCCAGATACCCACCCACCCACCCACCCACCCACCAACCAACCAACCAACCAAACACAGACAAACAAAAATCAAACAAATAAATAAATAAGCTAACAAAAAAAAATAAAGAAACTAATTGAGAACTATAGTAAGATGGTAATGGCATAATAACCTCCCCTTTTGCAAAGAAGTTGACACGTCAGAAAACACTTTGCACTTGTATACAGCATGGACATGGACAACACCATTAGTGCAATTTACATGAATGGCCGAATTGTTTCAATATATACCACATGTATGTGTGCACGTCTGTGTGCTTGCAAGCTTGCATACATAATCTAATCTAGAACTCCCACCCCACCCTGGCCTCGCATACACAAACCTTGATGAGTGAAAAGTGGGCAGTGCCCACTACATAGCAGAACCAGAAGGCCCAGAAGCCGGAGTAGAACTGGACGATGGAGAGCAGCAGGGCCGCCACCACACACACTAGCATGGCCAACAAGATGGTGAAGGCCATCTCCATCCACGTCACATTCCTGTAAACATGCATATCTCTGTTAGTGAGTCAGTAAAGACAGGCTCCACTAGCAGATTGTTAAAACACTGCAGGTATGGCAACCACAGGGGCAGTAGGCAAACATGACGCAACCAAGAATAAATACAAACACTCAAGGTTTGATTCAAATTGAAGGGAGAAAGTGTAAAGAGTAAGAAATGCCTGGAATGATCGTGACCTCAGCATTCTCTGGACTGCTCAAACTAGACCTCTCTCTCTCTCTCCCTCTCTCTCTCTGCCAATTGTAGAATTCTTATTAAAGAGCCTTTAACATATTCAGAGAAATATAAATAGGAGCCTTAGTAGTCAGTACTAGTATGTAGATGGAAAATACTAGGAATTGGAAGTTTATAATTAGATAAGTAACATCATCAAACAAAACCACACTGAAATCACAAAATATTGAAACTCTGCTTATATGTTTCACCAGGAACTCATTTCAGGCAGGGGCACTAAATTAAGAAATATCCCAGAAGGGGGGGGGGGGGGGGGGGGGGAGGACATAACCCCTAACCTCCCAAGAGAGAGCCCACCATTCATCTTATGCCTACCTCCTGCAATAGTAGTACAAAGGCTATTACTGAGGTCTTCGTTACCATTAATGCAAAGTCCTTCAACACTCAACATTTCTTAATGCAAGAATGAGTTAACAAGGTCATATTTACAACTATACATTACAATATCCCAAGATCAGTGTTAC
>CAXAKH010000181.1:0-12692 GCA_963969325.1 Lycopodina hypogea | reverse complement strand
CTGACCTGATTACCACTCGCCCACTGTCGGCCCACAGTGGCAGACGACAATCGCTCACAAACACGTGCTCGAGCAGCACGTGCGTTGAGCTGTTTGGCGGGGAAATGGGAACCGTCAGCAGCCACACGGCACAAAAACCTCCGTCAGTCTGCTTTCATACATTTCTATCATTCACTTAGGCACTGGCAGACGATAATAGAACCTATCATCCCACCCATAAATGGCAGGAGTTTTGTTCATGTGGCGAATGCTGAGTGCTCATCACCCATATCAACAGGGAAATTTTACTGCGGCACATCGGAGGGAAACCTAATAATAAAGCCATGTAGACGGCATTGCTTTAATTACCCCACTCAGCCGAGTACTTCCGCCATTAATGCAATGTGACACAAGGCATACGGCCGACGATCCCCGGAGAATTCACAAGCTTTTATGCCGATAAATCACTCTATGTGGCTATGAAACGTGCCCGGGGGATATAGCCCTCCCTGTAGAGGGCGTGGTGTGGCGAGAGGGCCGGTGGGAGGGTGAAAGGGGTGGGGCAACACCCATCCCCCTCATTCCTTCCGGCTCCCCGGTGACCCCAACCCCCTCAGCCCCCACGTCAACGCCCGTACTACTTTTTCTGATGGATTGTACCCCATGGCCTCTTTGAGGGTTGTGAGCCGGCTTATTTCCTGTTGCGTTGCCATGACGACCGGTGATATACGAGGGGACGTTGATGACCACCAGACTCTAGATTGGCCCGTGACTCTATCGCACATATTGCCCTGACAGCCTCGCCTATGAATTTTTCATTATCATCGGCTAAGTGAGCTTTTGTTTTACCTGTTTTTCACGTGTAATAAGCCCCCAGTGGTTGGTATATGGCCGTACAACCTTCATGTTATAGCACGGCGTAGGACGTACAAAGAGGTACAAAGGTCACGAAGACTTTGACATTCTTAGCCACCTATAGACACAGCTAATAGGATACGGTATGTGGTAAACAAACAGGAATGTATTGGGAATGAATGTATAAAAAAATACAGGTCTATCACGTCTGCTATGTGTTTATATTTATAATTTTTTATAATTATTCATTCAAATTACATTTTTTGTCCTTAGAGGCCTATATGTTGTTGATGCTGATGAAATTGACATACCGATCTATATAGGCCTAGATGTACAATATTAAGTTAGCTCTGTATAGATCTCGGTGTCTTTTACACTCTACACAGTCTCCGTAATAAGCTTCACGTTCGCCTACGTGGATAATGGACATGCAAATTAAAACATAAAAACATTCGTCTCATTTTCAACTTATACTGCACTTCTTTGCTGAATGAGATAAATGGACTGTAATATGTTTTCACTGACATGGTATCTGCGTTTCAGGGCGTTTCGTTGTGTCTTGTATTTCTGATAAAGAATCCGGCTGGGTGTGTCAGCTAGTCACTAGTGTACGGTTTCTTAACGTATCACACCTCCAACTACTGATCAACATATTAACTTTCTCACACAAAACAGACCTACATTAAGAGGATATCTCCGCCAATGTGTAGTACCATCAATTGTCTTGGCAGTAAAATGTTGTCTAAATGGAAGTGTAATTAGATAGTGATAATTGTATAGTGGTAATTACTGTTAATTAATGGATGATGATTGCGCCTATTAATGACAGGATTCTTCCATTACGGTACAAATATATAACACCGTCCAATGAATTCTACCATGATCTAGTTTACAGCATTGCTGGCACATGAAACAAACAGGACGTCGGCGGAGAGGCAATCATTGTAATCACCCGCGGGACCGCCGCCATCATTGAAAACAAGACGTGGCTTTCTTAAAGGCCGACGCTTTATTAAATATTCACCGATTCCGGCGAGGATGCGGGCGGAACGAAATGTTTCACCATCGGACAACCGGAGGGGGATCGGTGCCACTGACCTGATTACCACTCGCCCACTGTCGGCCCACAGTGGCAGACGACAATCGGCTCACAAACACGTGCTCGAGCAGCACGTGCGTTGAGCTGTTTGGCGGGGAAATGGGAACCGTCAGCAGCCACACGGCACAAAAACCTCCGTCAGTCTGCTTTCATACATTTCTATCATTCACTTAGGCACTGGCAGACGATAATAGAACCTATCATCCCACCCATAAATGGCAGGAGTTTTGTTCATGTGGCGAATGCTGAGTGCTCATCACCCATATCAACAGGGAAATTTTACTGCGGCACATCGGAGGGAAACCTAATAATAAAGCCATGTAGACGGCATTGCTTTAATTACCCCACTCAGCCGAGTACTTCCGCCATTAATGCAATGTGACACAAGGCATACGGCCGACGATCCCCGGAGAATTCACAAGCTTTTATGCGATAAATCACTCTATGTGGCTATGAAACGTGCCCGGGGGATATAGCCCTCCCTGTAGAGGCGTGGTGTGGCGAGAGGGCCGGTGGGAGGGTGAAAGGGGTGGGGCAACACCCATCCCCCTCATTCCTTCCGGCTCCCCGGTGACCCCAACCCCCTCAGCCCCCACGTCAACGCCCGTACTACTTTTTCTGATGGATTGTACCCCATGGCCTCTTTGAGGGTTGTGAGCCGGCTTATTTCCTGTTGCGTTGCCATGACGACCGGTGATATACGAGGGGACGTTGATGACCACCAGACTCTAGATTGGCCCGTGACTCTATCGCACATATTGCCCTGACAGCCTCGCCTATGAATTTTTCATTATCATCGGCTAAGTGAGCTTTTGTTTTACCTGTTTTTCACGTGTAATAAGCCCCCAGTGTGTTGGTATATGGCCGTACAACCTTCATGTTATAGCACGGCGTAGGACGTACAAAGAGGTACAAAGGTCACGAAGACTTTGACATTCTTAGCCACCTATAGACACAGCTAATAGGATACGGTATGTGGTAAACAAACAGGAATGTATTGGGAATGAATGTATAAAAAAATACAGGTCTATCACGTCTGCTATGTGTTTATATTTATAATTTTTTATAATTATTCATTCAAATTACATTTTTTGTCCTTAGAGGCCTATATGTTGTTGATGCTGATGAAATTGACATACCGATCTATATAGGCCTAGATGTACAATATTAAGTTAGCTCTGTATAGATCTCGGTGTCTTTTACACTCTACACAGTCTCCGTAATAAGCTTCACGTTCGCCTACGTGGATAATGGACATGCAAATTAAAACATAAAAACATTCGTCTCATTTTCAACTTATACTGCACTTCTTTGCTGAATGAGATAAATGGACTGTAATATGTTTTCACTGACATGGTATCTGCGTTTCAGGGCGTTTCGTTGTGTCTTGTATTTCTGATAAAGAATCCGGCTGGGTGTGTCAGCTAGTCACTAGTGTACGGTTTCTTAACGTATCACACCTCCAACTACTGATCAACATATTAACTTTCTCACACAAAACAGACCTACATTAAGAGGATATCTCCGCCAATGTGTAGTACCATCAATTGTCTTGGCAGTAAAATGTTGTCTAAATGGAAGTGTAATTAGATAGTGATAATTGTATAGTGGTAATTACTGTTAATTAATGGATGATGATTGCGCCTATTAATGACAGGATTCTTCCATTACGGTACAAATATATAACACCGTCCAATGAATTCTACCATGATCTAGTTTACCAGAATGCATACATATTTATATCTAATTAACTATTCCTAATTAATGTTAACCAGGTCAGTCTAATTCAGATTCCAAAGCCTGTTCCGTTCCAACATAACACATAGTGTATGAGTGTAAAATCTACAGATATTGTTAGTCATGTAGAGCTCTATGTATCGATTGTTATTATTTAGTCCACTGCTATCAATGGTGTCTCCAAATAAATCCCAGCACATGTCCGTAATAATTGAGGTATCGTGTCGGACAATACACAGTTCAAATGGCCTCTATTCATGCGTGTGAGCTTGCAGAGATGTGGGTCAATTCACTCGCCGCCGCCAAGGCCTTCTCGGGCCCGATTGGTGAAATTAGCTAGTTGGCAGGTAGCAATTGTAGTGATGGATCAGGCGTTTGTAGACAGGGGAGAATGGACGAGACAGGGGAGAGTGGACGAGACAGGGTGTCAGGTCAATGACAGGGGTGTGGCTATGTGAGCTGTGTATTGGTGGTGCATTCTCATTGTGTAACTCATGATAATATTACTAATCAGGACAATCATGAGAGCAGCATGCAATATACATATTGATCAGACTGTATAGTCAAATGACAGGCTTAGTCTGTGGTTTTTCCATCCTAGATGTTTGCATTTTATATGCGTATGTCTATATATGGTTATATCGAGAGGAATGTACACTACTGTACTCTTACATACACACACGTTTATACCAGTACTGTACACACTGTTAGGTCGCCCACATCACGTAATTTATCTTCACTGCCCGAGGGGCTAAGCTCGCAGCCCGCCGCCCAGACGGTGGTCATTTTAGATAAGCAACAACCTTTGCTCTAAGGCAGATCCATTGATTCACAATTCGATCATTTCCGCATATCCCAGTGATAGAACATCGATCGGCTGCTATATTTAAACTCGGGCCCGGTTACCGTGAAGACAGGGTTGCTTCAGTAAAGCATTGTGCATGTATACATGGTAGACAATCTGAATGACCGGAACCACACACTGGTAGCAGGACGTGTATACATAATACTACTTACATCTCAATACACACTAACTGTACTACTAACAAGAATAAATTGGTCCATTCTAGGTGCGCTCTTTAGTAAATTCAGCATTCAGCTGTCCAGGCCATCATATAAATGTACATGTATTCGCCTATATGGAGCCTCTCTTGTTTTCAAAAATAGTCTTTCAATTCGCATGTATAATAATCTGTGGATATTTCAAGATATCTGTTATCCATATCGGACTGGGGAGCCGTCCCTTTCACAATAATTTTAATAGTTTCGCATCCATTGCAGCTATCGTCTCCAATTAAAACAGTGACAAAGCCATCCATGTATTCATATATGTAGTCCTACAACTATATTATTATATTAATTGAATACTTGAGTATTGGTTTTCCTGATCTAGGTCTATTGTCTGCCTACCTACACATCTCTGGTCTCAGATCGTACCGTTCTGTCTGTGTGTAGATCGCTGGTCTACATTGTTACGGTATAGGTGTATTTGTGTTACATGTTTGTCACGTAGCCCCTGAACAATTTGTTACCACCAAACCCCTAATTCAGGTTGATTCCACAGCCAGAGTATAACACAGGGCACCACAACCTACCTGCCTGCCTAGCGTGGACTATAAACGGCAATCAGGCGTCATCAGCCACGTCACACACGGACAGGACATCACAAGGTCCCGGATGAGGGCTGACACCCCATGACCTTACCCTGACCTCGGCAGATCAATTGGCGTTCAGTTATGGCCGTGGCGTTAAATTGGCGCGTGAGAGGAGAAAATGGACGACCTTGGCACAGCCTATTATAGGGGGAAAGATCCATTCACCGGCGATCAAAGCAATTTTACAGACGACAGTCTCTGGGTGGCAGTGTCGAGTTGACCTGGTGACTGGGCTTGTCTGATAACCACCACGTTAGCTAGGGGGGTGATGGGGAGGCTGGGGTAATACTACTCTTACTACCACTACCGACAGAGAACTCTTGTCTTCTGCTGTGGAAGGCTTCCATTCGGAGCATGATCGTACTGACTTGCTGCTTGACTTTCGCAAATTGAAAATATGATGAATGTTTAAGGCCGTCTATGTTACTGATCGGCACACTGTCGAGGGTTGAATGTTCTTCGGGAAAAAAAACAACGCCAGCAAGCTCCTATAAACACTGTCGTCATTTTCAGATGATATTCTCGTGCTTTTACAGCGTTTGGAAATCAAATATTGGCGTAAAATCGCAATAGCAAAAACCACAATTGTAACCCGACGGGCTATTGGGCTAGTTTTCAAAAATGTCGTCTGCAATGAAAAAAGCCACTAGAACATGAAAGGAGGGAATTGAAAAGGAAGCTATAGGAGTTGTGGGGGTAAGGCACGCCACGTGTAACGTCACAGACCACGTGGGTAACCTACAGTGTTCTGTCAGAGCTGGACCTGTCAACCGTTCATCATTATCACCCCGTTTTACTCCCTCCAAATCACATGACCCAGGCCAACTATATATAGCTCTATTCGGGCCCACTTTTTATATTTCTCAAGGCTTGCTTATCAGTGTTTAACAGCTAATTACACTGACAAAATAACGTCTTTATAATCAGGTCTTACGTTTTATTTTTCTCTGGACCATTTCAGTACTCCGATAAAACACATGACGCATGAGGAAAATGAGGATGGAAATAGAACCAACGAGCAGGAGCATTTTAATGGGAACGTCACTTGTTTGAAGCCTTGAAGCTACAAGAGAGTCCAGGGCCGACTGCTACCACCACCACCACCACCACAGGGGTGAATGGAGACCAGGGCATTTCCCCCATAAACCACACCCCATCCTTACAGTGCGTATAGTGACAATATCACCGCTACGGGATGAAAAGCCACATAAACCACACCCTGGGACACCACGGTCCACATGTCGGTCTCACCAGACTCCACTCCATTGTAGCCCACCACCAAATGCACCCTACACTAAATGTGATGAAGAAAAAAATCGAAGCTCAAAGATTGCCCCCAATGTTCAGTAGTGGTGGGGTGTTTGAGTGATGGGACGCCAGCTCACGTCACAAATTGATCTTGACCAGGCTGGCTCTCTACCCCATTTGACGCCGAGTAGAGACCAGGGGACATTTGTAGCCGGCCTTTATTGGATCTCACCCCCTGCTACGACTCTGTGTTCACTCAGTGACTGACAGAATGCCCACTCACTCACGTTTACTGCTTGACTTGCACACAGACGAGTCGCTGCTGCACTTTCTCCACTTATCCTTCATCATCGCCTCATTTCGTACGGCCGCCATATCTGCCAAAGCGGGACGTTTTTGTTACTGTGGCTTTGTCTTTTCACAGCAGGCAGGCGAGGCTTGGGTCCGGCCGGCGGTATAAGATGGGGGAATGGCGTGCTGGGTGCCGTAAGCAGGCTCCTTGCCGGGGCCACATACAAGGGAAACTCATTTCACCCACCCGTGTATAGACTCGGTTAGAGCAAAAGCCGTAATAGTTAATCTCAAGCAGCCATAATTAGGAGCCGGGCTGCCTCATATCGTATGTAAATTCCACCATCGTATACATGGTCCGGCGCTAGAGGCGGGAAATGGAGGCAGTGGCAGACGACAACGAGATGCGGTTTGTATATTATCCCGGGAAAAATAACAGTACGTCATCTTAGGGAAGCATCAAACTTGCAGCTGCAGGCTCGGCCCATAAACACCAATTCTAGGTGAGTAGGTGTATGATTTATGTTGCCTGGCCGTGTGCACAGATCTCAACATTGGTCCACTGAACATAAATGGTCAGAAAAGAAGGTTCAGTTTAATACATGTATGCGTTCACTGAGGAATGGTTGCTGCAGTACTTTACTGAACTCTATACTGGTGGTTGGGGGTCGTCATCGGTTCGTATGATTGGTGTTAAAAACCAAATAGACCGGATTTTTATATCGACTAGCTGTCTATAGCCCAACTCATCAATCTTAGTCGGTAGGCCTATATATCCAATTCATTGAGCTGCGTCCTGTGCCAGTTTTTCCTGCGTTCGCCTTAACTGGTAAAGACGCCAGTCCCGCCAGACATTAGACGGAAACATGGCATTATGATGTACAAAGGCAACTTGTGAAAAACCAACTGCCAATGTAGAGTCGTCTGCGCCTATGTAATTAAATTAAATAGGAAACGTTCAGTTCCTTCCTGGCAATGGTACAAGTATATGTGGGCTAACATCACTGTGACTATGGCTCACCTTTGTGTACTCTTGGAATCTAGGACTGCACTGGAAGAAAACAGAGAACGAACCCAGTGACTAAATCACGGGAAATTATCTGTATATCCCATGATATATGAGTTGCCTGCAGGTAGGAAGCAGACGACAACAAAGCAATGTTACCGCCCCCACCTTCATGCCCTCCCCTACTGTAGCATTAGTATGTGTAGTATACTATGCACATTCTTAATAAAGAACTGGGGCTGAAGAACTGGGATATCAATGGTTAGGGTAGGATATGTTTGTTTGGGTAAAAAAGGGACGAAATTGAATATTGTCTTGTCGGAAATTAACCAAAGATAAGCTCTGATCACGAACTAATCAGCAGAGTCACTAATAAAACAAGGTTATAAATGACTTCCTGTACTGAAGGGCTGGGCCAAGTTTGATGGAAATTGGCCAATGTGAGGGAGGATGCTTGTACACCCTCAAGCTGGCGTGTTTTTTACCAGGAAACTGGGGAAGGGCTAAGTTCGTGTTGCGTGAGTGATTACTTTGAGTCTCTGATTTTGTATCTTGCATCGAGAACAAAGACTAATTTGTCATCTGACAAACATAAAATACAATAGTTTATTACTAGATCTTTAATGATAAGAAAGACAAAGAAAGGATAATAAAAACAACTCAAGATTGCAAGATTTCCCACAAATTAATCCGAGTGCTAATTAATTTCATATTCTGTGTTTGATTCATTAACTGAATTCTCTCTGTTAATTTATACGCTAAATGAACAGCCAATTTGTGTTTTTAGACACAGCATTTCCACTCAATGGGGTTAATGAACTTTCTATGTTGATTGTCACCCAGTTTTTGGTAAAACACGCAAATGCCATCACCAGCTACTGAAGATTTTTAATGAACACGTCGACCGATCTGAATACACCCCCTAGGATCCTATATACGGTTTACACTATCAATTAGTAATCAATACACTCAGTAGGCTGTAGCGGGAAGATTTCTAAAGATACAGTATATATATAAAAACACAAGCTTACACACAGTTTTGCAGATACGCTACGTGTCTATGCAATTACGCTTCCGATAAGAGCCTGGTGGCATTTCTTGAAAAGCATGATGCAATTCGCCTATTATTTATTTACGCAGTTATTACAGTGCTTTGTAATGATGATAATTTGTATGTGTGCACGGCACAGTGTGGTGCAACATTGATGAGCAAAAACCTGAACCCTGTGTTGTCTTTGTAGCAGATTTTATCCCAATGTCATCATCATCAGGCAGACGACGCTATCGAAGATTTTAGGCAAGAGAAGGTCGATTCGTTGCTGTGTTGTTACATCTGGTGTAAGAACTGGTTTGTGTCGTCTGCCCCCAACTACCCAACCAACGCAAATCACTACATCAGTCATTGCATGCTTTTTGTGGTCCGTTTTTTTCGGAATCTTTTTACCAACCGCTTTTTAGCGTTCCGCAGTCAGGCAGAAATTGGGCATGGCACTTGTTATGATATTGTCTGCGATGTAGACTGGTGGTTGGTGCGGTAGAAATCGATATTTAGAGTATAGTTTGTTTGAAAGACACCTGCAGACCACCGCTAGCTAAAGACAGGATCCCAAACACACACCCATACGGAAGGCGAGTTCCGCTACCCTCGGAAAAGCCACGACGGTCGTTTGGCATTCCCGTCTGCAGCCAATTAACGCTGACCATTGAGGGAAATCGGTAAAATGGGCTGAGGAACGCTGTCTTTAAACATACCAAGTATTCGCATTAATGCCAAGTCACTTGTCAAAGTTGATTGCTCGAAATGGTCAAATGGTGAAGCATGCATGAGAGAAATTTGATATTTAAAGTGTTCCTGTCAAAAAGGTTATGTTTAATTGCATACACCCACCTTATGTCCCGGGAGACAGAACATTATATATACCTACACGGTCACAGTTTTCTAGACAGAAGTCACCCATTTACGCTTAAATTCATAATTTGCAAATACCAAAGTAAGAATTAATCTGGGACAGGTTACAGGGTAAATTGTCCACCGGTTTTCTACACTAGGTGATTATTCACATCTGGTCTACAATGGTTTATATCCGAACAAATTAGCAGACATGAATAGTGGTGGTGTGGGGTGGTGCTGTGTTAGCACACCGGGTCAGGAGTTCAATTCCACATGGGTTCCTCGGGCTAGGACCCTAAACCGGGTAGTAAACCCCTTTGCCTAGGACGAGGCTTTGTACGGCTTCGGCCCCCTCCTCCGACCTATTGACTGCGAACAATTGTTGAACAATGAACCCGAATACAAAAAGAAAGATATATCACTATCAATCGAATAAAGTATTAGATATGGGAATTTATGAACACCAACTTGACTATATCAAGCCTAAAATAAAATGTGATACTTGTTCAGAATATTCTCAAACAATTCCTAACTATGATGCCACACAACTGTGAAATGTAACCATCTGGTGTCTTTAAACAAGCAGCTGGCACGGTACAGAAGTCTTTCCTGCATGTAGTGACCTGTACTCAGCAGCCTATCATTAGTCATACTGCACTACTCACGATCACACTCCTATCATGTCACTACTTATACGTTACCGTATCAGTAGCGAATCTACAAAGTTACAGATAATAGATCTAGTTACAGTCAAGCCAAAATTACAGATGTCTGTACATGTATGACTAGGCCTGTATTAGCAATTGATTTTCCAAATCCCCCTCTTTACATTAAGAGCCGAGGTAGGACTATAGCTAGGGTTTGATAAAGATCAAATTATTATGCCTCTTTATCATGTGTATCCTATGTACAGGTGGACTGCAGTTAGATCCTAATACATGTCCATGTACTAGTACTTCTATTGAGCAATGCCGTAAATTGTAAATAGGACTCAAGAAGGAGATATACTGGAATACATTTAACCTACAGTATATAGCCTATCCCTCATTTCACTTAATTTTGAAACTTGTCCAAACATCCATTCAGTCTCTAGCTCCCGTACTCTCCTTCTCTTTGTTAATGTAAAATCCATTGAAAACATCAGCAACTCATGCATATCCAGCGGCTAATCAATAGAAGCAAAAGGAAAATCGGGCAAGCCGTGTTGCGCTCGGCTGCGACTACCAGCCATAAAATAGACTTCAGTGAAAGCAAGTGTAGAAAAACAGCGCGGATGCTGGCAGAAACAAAGAGATGGGAAGCCGTTCGTGGATGACTATGGATACAGGGAGGGACGGATCGGTCTGCTCATGTGGAAGTCTAGCTCACCTCGCAGTGAACTGACGGTCTTACTAGGCATGATGTGGTTTAGGTTTTTCCTCAAGACTCAATTTGGAAAACTGGCGGGTGGGTTTTGTTGGGAGGCAAAGAAATCAAAGGGGGTGGGACGGAGGGGGAGTGTTTTAGTAAGCCGACGCTGAGAGCTGCGGCATGGTGGAATTTGGCAGAAAGATGAAAAGCAGCGTGGCGGGGGTCCTCTGAATGGTAGCGAGGGGATCTAGTGGCTTACGGAGTCGACTCGCAGGCGCCCACCGATACATGCTCAGGAGGACCGGCTCAGGCAATTACAGCCGGCGTGGGGTGTTTTATTGTAAATAAACATGATTAATTAGAAAACAAACTAATTTAGCCGGCGGCCTGATGGGTTCACCAAATGTGTTTATCTCGGTATCAGCCGTACACTGAACTCTAGATGGGTTGTCCAACTAGTGGGACAATTCCAGATAGGACAGGCACCTTCTGTCACCCGTCCCCACTGCCCTGTCCCCATTGTCACCAACGTGCCTGTCTAGATGTCATTCCCTTTACTTGTCGTCTGCTCCCCACACCACATCCGACTCATTAGCAAACCGGAAGCAATTAGCTTCACGGTTGTTGCTTCTCCGACTGCCAGTTCCAGGCACAACCCCGATACAACGACCACTGCCATTGAAACCGCCTCAACGTCAGGTGATTTTCATTTCTATACAGATTCAGAATTTTTACCCCAGTTTATTCACATCGACGCCATCATCTTGCTGGCCGAGGTGTCAAAAGTGGCAACAATTATATGAATGACTGATTGATGGGCGCCCATCTAGTTTCATGGCGCGCTCTATTGATTCCGAGTAGTTTAGAGTAATTTCCTGCCGTCGATCAAGGGCAGAAGGCAGGGACCTCATTGCATCACACGGGTGGCTGTCTTTGTGTGTGTGTGGACAAAAAGGCGGGAGCCTCGAGGAGGGAGTCTAAAGTCAAGTCATATCACGGCTTTGATTGGATAGCACCGGGAAGGCAAGGAAAATGTAACACGAAGGGAGAGGCAATGAAGAAAAAACGACGAATCGCCCCCTTCATCCATAATTGTCAGGGTTTGATCATGGCACCCAGGACGTTTGGTGGTGGCTGTAGGAACCTATGTGTACTTGTAGGCATGCTGGGAATATGAGAAGCAAGGACGCAAGGTCTATATAAGTTTCTCTAAAGATACAAATATATATTTAAATGGGATGCGACAGCGATGTTATCATAAATTGTGATGACCTAGTTAGAGTACAAACCGGAAGTGGAAAGCACAGCATACACAAAACCCCCAAATAAGGTCATTAAGGTTTTTACATATTCCCTATAACTTGAAGTGGGTCTTGGCCAGTTGCAGGGATGGTATACATAGTCACGGATAGCCCTATAACCGGTATATATAGGCATAGAGTTGTACGTGGGTACCAGGCTAGTAAACCTGATTGACCTCAAACTATATATACACATATGTGAGTGGCAATTCACTATATTTATGATCGAAGTGCTCATTCAACAAATCACCAATAGATAATTGCCCGCCAAACCCAACCC
>CAXAKH010000180.1:0-15884 GCA_963969325.1 Lycopodina hypogea | reverse complement strand
AGCCCCTTGATTTGTTCTTCTGTTCAGGGTTCTACTGATCACAGACTCATCTGTTTTGGTAATGATTATGGCCTCATACCCCTGTTTAATTGCAGTATTAACCCGAATTCAGGTTATTTAGTGAATGTAATCTCATAATTGCTAAAATTTAGTAACACCTGGCAGAAGGTCAAAAATATTCTCTGCGAAGGTCATTGCCTGAGTAAGTGGTCTATTTTATGGAGTAATTGGTCTATCGGTGTCTGAATTGAACTAAATGATTGAATACATTTGATTTTTGGATGAAGTATACTGATCAAATACGATTTCGCTGGTCCCAGCACACTATTTTTTGGACAGCGTATGTATTGTTTTGGAGTGTTCGGGATTTAATTCATCACGACGACATTGTCGATAACATTCAATTAAATCTCATCAGTGGAACATTTCATGCCGGGCTCGCCTATTTTAATTGTTATGTGTTAATACCAGCGTTACTCTTAAAGAGAAAGCACTTGGTCTATGTGTTGGCGTTACTGGCTGCCTTGAGCATGACAGCCTTTATAAACTCACAAGTTGTAGCGTATTATCTGTTTGGCATTTATGATTTTCCGGAGCCAGCAGTTTTTTTCAAATCAGCCAGGGGAATCATGGTCCTTCATTTCGAAGCCTTCTTTATTTCCATAATTACACTATCTATAATTCTGGCTAAAATCTATTTCATTAAAGACAATGATACACAGGAGTTGGTCAAAAAAAACCTGCAGTCAGAGTTGAACTTCTTAAAACATCAAATAAATCCTCACTTCCTCTTCAATTCCTTAAACAGCATTTATTTCCTGATCCCTAAAAACCCTAAGCAAGCAGCAGAAATGCTCCGTAAGTTTTCGGATATGCTGAGTCACCAATTGTATGAAGGCAACAAAGATTTTATTCAACTGGAAAACGAGATAAAGCATTTGGAAGATTATATGGAATTGGAAAAAGTCCGACAAGGGGATAGGGTAAATGTAGAGTGGTCAGTAAATGGGCAGGTCAACGGTCAACAAATAGCTCCAATGATATTTATAACTTTCTTGGAAAATGCCTTTAAACATGGGCAATTAACTTCAGAATCGTCTTATAATATTTCGGGAAAGATGGAAATAACGGGAGATCAGGTGCAGTTTGAGTTGAAAAATGATAGTGTTGAAACAAATACTTCTGCGGGCGGTGATAAAGGAGTTGGTTTGGAGAATACCAAAAGACGGTTGGAACTACTGTATCCCAATCGACATCAATTGCATATCCAAAAAACTAACAGTTCCTTTGAGGTAGATTTGACTATTGCGTTCAATGAAAATCAGGTGTCTTGTAGTTGATGATGAACCTCTGGCACGTGAGGGGATTGCAGGCTATTGTAGTAAAGTTCCATACTTAGAATTGGTAGCAACCTGCAAAAACGCCATCGATGCAGCCGACAAACTCAAGGAAGCATCCGTGGATCTGATTTTTCTCGACATTCATATGCCGGGAATGTCTGGGCTTCAATTAATCAAGACGGTAAAAGATCCTCCAGTGGTTGTTTTTACTACTGCCTATCGTGACTATGCCGCCGACGGCTTTGACCTCAACGCGGTCGATTATTTAGTAAAACCGATCTCTTTCGAAAGATTTTTACAAGGTGCTAACAAAGTCTATGAGCACATTTTGGCAAAAAAAGCAATTAATCTGGCCCTGGGAACCCGGGAAGAATTCTTTTTTGTAAAATGTGACGGGAAATTTGTTCGTGTTTACTTGAATGAGATTCTGTTTTTAGAGGGCATGAAGGACTATACGATTATTTACCGAAATACCGAAAAACTAATCGTTTTGGTTTCAATGAAGAAGGTCGAGGAGAATCTTGATTCCGACGAATTCATCAGGATTCACAAGTCCTACATTGTGGCCAGGAGTAAAGTAGATTCCCTGGAAGGAAATCAATTAAAATTCGGTATTGCTAATTATATATAGTTTTCTTATTTTTACAGAAAAAAGCCATGAATTGTCCTTAAGTGTTCAAACCGTGCTGTCATTAAATCCGGCAAGATAAAAGGAAAACAAAGGTAATAAGTGTAAAAAATGCGGCTACCACTATACGGTACAACAAAAATCTACGGCCAAACCAAAAGAGTTGAAAAAATACGCCTTGCAATTATATCTTGAAGGGTTGGGTTTTCGGTCAATCGGTAGAATACTCAACGTGAGCAATGTATCTGTGTTAAACTGGATAAGGGGTTTTGGCCAACAAGTGCAGTCCTTGTCCAATAGCGGTTCCGAAGTGGATTTCGTAGAGCTTGACCAGATGCACAGCTACATTGGAAACAAAAAAACTATTGCTGGATTTGGATGGCTGTTGATCGATAGGGGAAAAAGTTCATCAATTTGGTTATTGGCGACAGAAGTACTGAGACAGCAAAAAAGCTCTGGGGGCTAATAGGCACCAACCAGATGAATACCATAGCAAGTGATTACTGGAAGTCATACGAGCACATTGTCCCTAAAGACACACACATTCAATCAAAAGCAGAAACTTTTACCGTAGAAGGCTATAATAGCTTGTTCAGGCATTTTTTGGCAAGAATGAGAAGAAAATCAAAGTGCTATTCAAAAAGTATTGAGATGCTTACTTTATCCGTTTTGCTTTTGATGCATCATCGAAATGAAATATTAACTATATTTAATTAGCAATGCCTTAATTTTAGCTAATGTTGAGAGCGTTTGGGTAATGCATGAAAAGAGAGGGGAAGATCACAATATTGAAGTGAAAGAATTTGATATATTTGGGATAAACACTGGAAAAGATGTTGGTGACAAAACACTAACTTTCTTTACTGGTTCAGTATCGCGGTCCGGGGGCAGGGTTGCAATTCCTGAGAATTGTTAATAGCAATAGTTCTTTACAGGCTGCTTCACCACCATTCGAAACGGCCAGGCTGTTTAATTTGATTGATGTATTTGCTGGAAGGATTGAATAAATTAACTCGGGATTCTATATGAGAACATTAATAATTCGCACTTTAATCACATTTGCATTCTACGCTTGTGGGCCCAATGAAAAATCCGTTCAAAAAGCCAGGTATGATGAAGTGATGGCTATACATGATGAAGTCATGCCAAAGACGGGAACGATTAGAAAGTTAAAAGGTGAACTCCGGGCAAAGGCAGAATCATTGAGTAACTTTGATTCACTATCTATAGAGGCGCAGAAAATTTTAGGTGCAATAAAAGAGTTAGAAGCTGCAAATGAATCAATGATGGTCTGGATGAGGGCTTTTTCTGAACCCGCAGAAGAGACTCAACATGATGAGGTGCTAAAGTTTTATGCTGAGGAGTTAGAGAAGGTTAGGGAGGTCAGGGAAAAAATATTGACCTCTATTGAGAAGGCAGAAACCATGAAATAACATAATTGCATCTAACGAGATTAATTTCATAGAGGTCTGGCGAAACTTTTACAGTTATTAAAACGTACGATCCGCCAGCTTCTGGTCCTGCAAATGGCAGAATTTAGTTGATTCTTAAAAAGACCCATATGACCCAAATTGCGATGGTTGTGCATGGTGCTACAAGTTTGACGCTTGTCTTTCCACAACAATAAATACAATAAAATCAAATCATACCCGGGGTGCAGTAATTACTATCGGATTTTTAAGTGGACATGCTGGATATATTGCAACAGGATTAGCAATTGGCTGCGGCATTTATGCTACAACAAATTATACTACCATTAACAGAGTACAAATAACACCGTCCAACTTAAGATTTAGTTTTAGTGGGAGTAGTTATATAAGACATTATATGTTTATCACTCAAATTTGACTGTCCAAAAATGAACGTAAAAACAGCCTTTAAACCTGCTTAAAGGACACTTTTAAAATATTGCACATAAGCTAAGTACGACTTTTTGAATACCTTTTTTTTCCTTTAACTCCTACTTTTTGAATACCAACTCCTACTTTTTTATAGATTAAATGTATGATTTTGTGATATATTTGCATCATGGCAAGGAAAGATTCAGAGAAACCGAAGGAAATCATACAGTCCTATCTTGTTACGAGTGCTCGATACGATTTCAATGTTTATGAGAAGCGCGGAGATCGAACGATAACGATGCCTATATCTAAATTTCTAACGGTTGAAAATGACAAGAACCATTACAGAATCAAAAAAGCACTTTATAGATTGAGAAACACAACAAATGAAGTGAATAATGAAGGTATATGGGCTGTCTACGGAATTATTGAAAAACCGGAAATACTCAAAAATTGTGAATCTGTCCGATTTGAATTAAGTAAGCATTTATATAGGGATTTACTGGATTTTGCCAAAGGCTACACCCAATATGAGCTACAGGTAGCGTTCAACTTCCGCAGTCAATACACTATGCGGTTCTATGAGCTGGTCAGCCGCAGCAATCGCCCTTTCCTCACCTATTCGATTGACAAACTGCGGGAAATGTTCCTGCTTGAAGACTGTTATCAAGACACAAATAGATTTATAGCAAAAGTCATTTTGCCTGCCCAGAAGGAACTCAAAGAAAGTAAATCCGCCTACTGGTTTGATTATGAGAAAATCAAAGAAGGCCGAGCGTTCAAGTATATCAGATTCCAGATACACTATCGCCCGCAACATGATATAAAAATCCCTCAACAGACCTCTATCCGGTGGGACGTAAACAAAGAGTTCCTAACCCTGTTGAACAACTCCCTGGATACCGGAGACAAGAACTGGAAGCCACACCGGGAACTGCTCAGGAAAGCTCAAAACATTGATTATAACGAAATAAAGAAGATAATCAGAAAAGCCCGGGAGGCAAACAACCCGGTCGGATATGCCGTTAATTCTTTCAGGAAACAGACAAACAGTTAGATCATGAAGACAAATGATTTAGAAATACCGTTACTCACCATTGCCAGCGTGTTTACACTGGAATTTCTTAATTCCTGGTTAGGTGTAGGTGTTGCTTTTGGTCTGCTGGTTTTTACTATCATCCGCATTATTCAGGCATTAAGAAACTGGAATCAGGGAAAAAATGAAGAAAGGCGAGCGAAAGAAAAACGAATAGAAGAGCATGAACAACACGAATTGAAAATGAAGCTCCTACAGAAAGAGCTGGAAGAAAAAGAACGGAAAAAGCACTAGCAAACAAAAAGGACTTTTAACAGTGAAATGAGAGATACAACAGGAACACTTCTGGTAGCCTTCCTGGGGCTGATCGGAATAGAATTGATTCAGGGATGGACGGCAGTCATCGTTGGAGCCGTCACCGTTATGTTCATCGTCTTTAGAATCATCATGGGAATGAAGAAAGACAAAAGAGAAAAAGAGAGGCGAGCGGAAGAACATGCCAGAAGAGAAGAAGAACATGCCAGAAGAGCGGAAGAACATGCCAAACACAAGTTAGAGATGAAGCTCCTACAGAAAGAGCTGGAAGAAAAAGAACGGAAAAAGCACTAACAAACAAAATATTGAGGTTTTTCAAAAAGTCCGAAGGACGCCGCTTAATTTGATGGGTTCTTGAAGGGGGTCGACCTTCATGCCCCGGTCAAAGCCTCAGCATATGATACTCCGCAGCATACCAGGGATAGCACAAACAAAGCCTCTGGGGAACTTTTAGCAACAGGGAGGTAAAATACCCCGTGAAAGGGAGATCGTCGCTCAGAAGGCTTTTGCGGTCAGTCTTTTATTTTTTTTATTCGTCGGAAATCTTTGTATTAAAGTGTGAGACAAGTATGGAGAGCTACCAGCATAGACAGAATCAACTATCATCTGCAGTCATCCACCCGCTTCTACATTACAATTGATACAGGGAAAACATATGATACTCTGTAGAGCCATACCAGGGAGCACACACAGAGCCTATAGGGAACTTTTAGCAATAGGGAGGTAAAATACCCATAAAAGGGAGATCATCGCTCGGAAGGCTGTTATTAATCGTTAGGTTAATTAGTTCGTATGAATTTTCTAGGCAGCATACTAGGGGGTGTCACACGAGATGTAAATATGCTTGTCGTATGAAATGCCGTCTGATACCATGCAAAAGGCGATTTTTGAAAATGATTCTCATACAAAGGGGAAAAAATGAGAATAAATGAGTAGTGAATGACTATCGAATGACGGGGTTTCTCTCCTGAATGAGCCGCATATCTTACCGAATGGGAGCGAATGACCCTAATATGCTACAACATGCCGTCTGATACCCTGCAAAGGGCGATCTTCTAAAGCATCCATCCAACCTTCTAAAGCACCCATCCAGCGCAAATATACCGCCCGTCTGCTGTAAATACCCCCGAACATCCTGCGACACTCCATACAGAATGTAACGAAATATCCCGTGCTTGTCGTATGGTTGTCGTATGGTTGTCGTGTGGTTGTCGTGTGGTTGTCGTGTATGGTTTTCGTATGCGAATATTGGAAAAGTGCAATTTTATAGAAGAGAAGGATTGCTAATTAATTGTATTATTCCATGTTTTTAAGGGTGTACTGCGCTCCTTGTAGATATTCAGTGAAAAGTACCCCCCCCCCTAAAACAAATAGTACATAAAAAGGGCAAAGCCAAAAAGGGCTAAAAACGCAATTTAAACACCAATAAAGGGCGATTTTGACGCAAATAAGGTGACCCCCCAATAAAAAAACGACATACAAAAATTCCCGTTTTTTGGATTGGTTGTTCTTATTGGTTGTTCAAATGGTTGTTCACTTTCATGAGAAAATCACGTGATAAAGGAACAACCATTGCCCTTTTTTGGACTTAAAACGCCAAAAAACGGAGATAAAACGCCCGAACTTCCCCCTTTTGAATGGTATTCCTCCGATAACTTCCCCTGAGTATTGAATGAGTATTTAATTTAAAATACTGATTACCAGATAGTTAAATTAAAACTATCTAAAATAGACTCAGGAGAAACCTGTACAATTTGTTTTATTTTTTGCCTTTGAGCTGCTGAATGTCGGTTTTTAGCTGCTGGATATCTGCCCGTACGTCATCGTGGTAGTTTCTAAAATCATACGACCAGCGGCAGAAGGCCTTGAAAATACCCAGGATACGGTTTTTTGCCCGGTTGTACGGGGGGTAGACGGGGTTATCGGAGACGATCTGCCAGTCTTCACCCAGGCGATAGAGCCGCTTGCAAAGCACCCCGTCTGTGTCTTCTACAATAATATAAGTATACCCGTCTTTCACATCATTTACATCATTGATCTGATTGCCTGCCACGAAATCTAAGTGGCGGATGGTGGGGTGCATGCTGTCTCCATTGATCTGGAAGGCCACATTTAGCCCCCCAGGAGCATTGGGCAGGTGGATAGCGGGGAGCTGCTCCAGGGCTTTGGTGCTTTCCATCAGGCTGCCGAAGCCTGCCGAGGCGTGTACATCGGCTATCAGTGTATTGGTTTTGGCCGCTTGCGGATTGATCTCGATGATGTTTACCGACGCTGCGGGCACTCCTTTATATACAGGTGCAGGATCTGACACAGCCGAAGGCTTTTCTTCCTCTTCCAGTCGCATAGGTTCCCGCCCATTAATAAGCCAATTAAGATTCACTCCTTCACATTTTGTGAATATTAGGTCGTAATCTAAGCTCCCTCTATGATACCAATTGGATAAAGTATTTGGTTTGACACCCAATAGTTTTGCTAAATCTGCGTTGGATCTAATTTTCTCTTTTTCTTTTATTCTATTGAGAATCAATGCTCTACGATATTTTTTCACAAAATGTGTATTTATTATTTGCTTATATTCACAATATGTGTTTAATATTGCCCTGTACTTACAATCGTAAAGCTAATGATAATAAAAAAGGAACACCCAGCAAACAGATACCCCAGGATCAACCTTTCAGACCCTCACCGGGTGGTGATCTATCAGGAATTTCCGGTGAGCCGTCAGACGGTAAACGATGCGCTGAAGTACCACAACAATTCTGAGACGGCACAAGCCATTCGCAAACGGGCATTGGACCTACTCAGGGAAGAGGTGAAGAGGGTAGATGAATTAATCAAACAGGAAGCACGATGAACACTGAACTATTCCAACACGAAGATTTTGGCGATATCCGTATGCAGCAGGTAGACGGTGAGCCGTGGTTTGTGGCCAAAGACCTGTGCCATGCCCTTGATATGAGTAATGTACACGATGCAACAAAAGAATTAAATCCTTCAGAAAAGGGGTTCGATTCAATAGATATCGCTGGAAGCGGAGGCAGGGAAGCAGTGCTGATAGTGAGTGAGTCAGGCTTATACCAGATCATTTTAAAGAAGTTGAATGACGAGGTGAGTAAAAGCCGGAAGGCCATCCTCAAGATCAATGAGAGGCTTGAAAAGATAGACAGGCTGGCGGCACACCTGGTCATGAGGAGGCCGGACTACCCCGATTTTTTAACCCCGGCACCCTGATCAATGAAAAAACGGATGAAGCTGGGCACCAGGCTTGCCATGTCAGGAAACCCGGTAAAGGTTCCTGACAAGCTGGTAGACAAGATGCTCTGGTATGAGCGGGAGTTAACTGAAGCTCACAAGATCCTTTTGTGGGTTTCCGATTCAAACGATGCTGCGCTGATCAGGGCGAGGTATTCAAAAAAGACAGAGCGTTTAACGCATGAGTTAGGACTTGTGTACAAGCAGATAAACGCCTGTCTGCCTGTACAACCGGGGTATGAGGATTTTGTAGAGAGTAGTGTAGATAATGCATGAAAAAGCCGGGGACCATATCGCGGAGCAGGCTACTGAAATTTCTTGGCATCAGGCACAACAGCCTTTCGGGTCGCATCAAACGCGGCTGGGGGAAGCAGGTGCCCAACCCGGACTATAACGGGAGGAACGACAGGTATCTGGTGCTGATAGAGAGCATCCGTGATGAGGCGGTACGGGAACGGCTAAAGGGCATGTTTTCGGAGACGGACAAGACGCAGTCCCTGTCGCTGGAAGAGGCAAAACAAGCGGGTGGATCGGTACTGGAGCGGACCGTACTGGAGGGTACGGTCAGGCACCTGGCTACGAACTCAGGCTACCTTTGCGAGCATTTTTTGCAGGAAATGGAGAAGACCTTTCAAAGCTATGCGGGCTATTATATAGGCTACAAGCTGTCGCCTGCCCGGCTTAAAATGTACGCCCGTACAGCGGCGTTTGCGGTGATTGTCCAGCGGATGTACACTATGCTGGAAGCCGAAGTGAAGGGGAAAGACTTCAAGGCGTATGAGAATGCTTTTTACGCAAATCTTTTCGCAGTGGTCCTGACTTATAAAGAGCCGTTGCAAATTATCTGTCCGGGTTCTTATGTGCGTTTTACACAGTGGGTGAGGGACAAGCTCTCTGCCGACTTTGCCCACACGCCTGCCGATGAGCTTGTGCGGGTAAAAAACGCTAAAAACAAGGCACGTCAAAAGACACAGGAGACGCAAAAAGAGGTGATCAACCAGTGGTATGGCCAGGGGCTTACCGGGCGGCAGATTCATGAAAAGCTGAAGGTAGTGTCTGAAAAAGAGGGTTGGCCGGAGCTTTCGCAAGGGACGGTGTACCGGCACATTAACGCGAGTGAAAACGACACGTCGCTCAGGCGTCACGGGAAGCTGGATTTTATCAATAACAGGGTTCCGGCCATCAGCCGGAGCCTGCCGGTTAAAAAGAATGAGATTTGGGGTGTAGATGCTACCGCCCATGATGAGTTGGTGAACTGGAAGGGGAAAGTACAGAAGCAACTCTGGGTGTGCCGTGTGTTCGATTACGGGACGATGCGGCTGCTGGGTTCCAGCACTTCTTATCGCTCCGAAGACGGTAAAATGACTACCGGAGCGATAGCCCGGGCGGTCCGGTTCTGCGGACATGCGCCCGAGTTCATCAATATGGACCGGGGCCCGGCTTATCATTATACAGCGGAGTGGTGTGAGAAGCGTCATATCCGTGTGATGGCCTCGGAGGCAGGCAGGGCAAGATCCAAGCTGATTGAGCAGCTGCTTGGCCAGCTGAGGTATTATAACATGACGCTGGACGGCTATGTGGGCCAGAACCGGACCGCCCGGATGCTGGACAGCAAAGTATCGGGGGACCGCTACGATGAAGCTAAAAGATCGGCTCCGGGCTATACGGAGGCAGTACGCCACGCCGTAGAGGATACGCAGGCGGCCTGGAACAGTCATGTGATTAAAAAATCAGGTAAAACGCCCGATGAGCTATGGGCAGAAAAAGAAAGCCATACGGGTGTGTTAGCACCGGTCGTTCTGGCAGGCTACTACGGTCACCAGCATCAGGTGAAGCCGGGCCTTGGCGGGCTGACGGTTCACCGGGACCTGGAGGAGATGACTTTTTTCCCGGCGGTGGATACGGGGAAGGCCCGTACGGCGGCAGTTTATTTTTTCAAGAAACATTTCAAAAGGGAGCGTGGGAGAAAGCGGCTGACGGTGTGCTGTCCGGACGGTTATACTGTGGCTTATGTGTTTGACAAGCCGCTGGCAGAAGGTGGATGTCACCTGATGACGATGCCCAGGAAGCCTGAAGTGGCCCTGGTGGCCGGGACGAAGGCGGAACGTGAATTATTGTCACAATTCCAGGCCTTTCAGAAAGCGTATTCAACCCGTGCAGAAGAGACCCTTGAACAAGCGGCAGCAGTGTACGGAGGGCACGTGGATCATGCGTTTTTCGAGGCGGTAAAAGCCGAAAAATACACGGGTCAGAGCCGACAATTACACCCGGAGAGCAAGGCATTCTTACGACTGGAGGATAGCGGCCTTGTGGACGGGGACGGGGTGATCCATGAGGAAAGCCCGGCCTTTGAATATGAAGACAAAACAGACCCGGATACCGGGGAGGTTGTTACCATCAGAAAGTTAAAAATGAAAAATGCCCAATGACCCTGCCTGCGGCAGGAATGGAAACCGTATCATGAAAATCGGGAATACTATGGAAGAAGTAACTATGAAAGAAGAAACCGCACACCAGCCCGGGGCTGTGAATGGATTACAACACAGGGCGAAAACAATGCTTGACCAGGTGAGTCATAGCAAGCATTTGAATAATGAGGTGTTGTCCTCGATAGTGGGACGCGGACGCTCGACGGTGAGCGAGATCAGAAACGGAAAGAAGGCGTATAGCGAGGGGGTGTTGAACCAGATCATTAATCGCTTGTCGGCTTACCTGCCCGATGAAATCCGTCCGACTTCCCAGTCCTCCATGTTGCAAAAGATATGCGAGGGGTGCCTGGCAGAGGTGGACCTTAGAATGGTCACCGGGGACACCGGACTGGGCAAGACGATGGTATTAAAAGATTTTTCGGCAAATACGGTGCAAGCCTGGTACCTGAAAATTGGCCAGTCGATGACCCAGACGATGTTTTTAAAACGAGTGGCACTCGCCATAGGCTGCAAGGTACTGCACTACCGGCGGGATCATATTTTCGGGCAAATTGGAAATCGTTTGGACGAAAAGGGCAGAATGGTGCTCCTGATAGACGAGTGCGAGGTGTTATCGATGGCGACGCTGAAGGTGGTCAAACACCTTCATAATGCTTTTGAAGGCAGCCTGGGCATTGTGGTGGCGGGCGTACCGTCGCTCAAACTGCGCCTGATGCGCATGGGCGGGATTGATGCAAAAGATTACCAGTTGATCAGGCCGTCCAATGAGTACACGACGCTGTTCCGACGGTGCAAATTCTTTCAACTTGGCCAGATACAGCCTTCGGATGTGAGATGTTTTACCGGCGGTTACGGGTCAGTGCCCAAAAAGGTGGTGAACTATTTATTCAAGCGATGCTGGAACTACGACTACCTGGTGAAGCTGCTGGAGAAAGCCCGCCGGATGCAGGTGGACTTCTCTACGGTGATGGTAGAGGATCTGGACAAGATAACGATTTATTGAAGTTGAACAAGCAGGAGATCATATCGGAGAGAAACAAGAGCATTTGTGAAGACTTCAAAAGGATTCACGACAAAAGAGGTTTGCGATTGAACCTTACCCTGAAAAAACTGGCCAGAAAATACGGACTGATGCCTAATTATATCTGGCGGATTGTTTCGGGCAAGATAGACGCCCGCTATAAAGTAAAAACATCACCGGACAAAATAAAGGATGTCTGATGCATGCAAAATGAAGAATGTATAAAGAGATCAGCTATAGGGTAGAAGTGAATGGATCGGGCTTAAAGCAAATCGAATCGGTGCGTGTGGTGAAAAGCATTGATGCATTGACCGACACGGCCGAGGTACGGATGCCGGGACAGCACTACGGATACCAGACGGGGATAGAAAAGAAGATCAAACGCCATGACCCGGTGACCATCCATCTGGGCTACGATGGGAATATGGAGCAGGAATTTACCGGCTATGTGAAGTCGGTGAGCACGGACAATTCGGTAATCATCGCCTGTGAGGACAGTATGACGCTGCTGAAAAAAGAAGTGAAGCCCAGGGCATTTAAAAACGTGACGGTGGAAGAGTTGGTCAACTACGTGGTCCGGGAAACAAAAGCACCGCTTTCGGTGAAGTCGTTGCACGATGCAGGCTCGGTGAAATTCACTGCGTTTCAAACCGGTCATGCCGATGGCTTTGGGGTACTGGAAAAATTACAACAATCTACCGGGTTGCAGTTCTATGTGCGCAGCAGTGATTTGTTTATTGCCATTGCCTATCTGGGCGAACTCGGTAAAGAGGTGAAGTACGATTTTACGCGTCAAAAAAATGCAGTCATCCGGAGTTTGCTCAAGTATCGCCGCCGCGGCGAACGTTCCGTGCAGGTGGAAGTCACAGGAGTTTCAAAAACCGGGCAGCGCAAGAAGGTGAAAGCCGGAGCGGACGGTGGTGACAAATTCACCATTTATAAGTATGACGTGGACTTTGACTCTTTGGACAAGATAGCGGAGTCGGAAGTGTCCAGGTATCAAACCGAGGGTTACGAGGGGGATCTGGAGGTTCTTTTAGTGCCTTATTGTACGTATGGTTACGGGGTGTCTTTGTACGACCCACAGTACCCGGAGCGTACCATGCACAGCTATTTTATAGAGTCGGTGGAGTCCGGCATCCATGCGAATAAAGGGGGTTATCGCCGTATCAGTTTAGGCAAAAGAATAAGCTGATGGACGGTAGAAGGCAGTTGATAGAGCTATTAAGTCAGGTGCGGGGAGATTATCCTTACTCCCGTCTGGCCACGGTAGAGGAAGTAGCAGGCACGACCTGCCGGGTGAAGCTGCTGGAGAGTGAAGAGGAACTGGAGCCGGTCCGGCTGATAGCACTGGAAGACGACGGGATAACGGACTACTGGGTGGTTTACCCCCGTGTGGGCAGTATCGTGCGGGTGTCGCCGCTATACGAGGGTCATGTGTATTTCGTGAGCGGCTTTACAGAAGTGGAGCGGTTTGAGCATATAAATGGTGACACCTCGGTGACGATCACGGCTAAAGCTATTGCGCTGATCACCGGAGACAAGTTGTCTATCGGGAATGGCAGGGTGTCTTTGAAGCAGCTGTTGGAAGATATTGTGGAGGCTATCCAGACACTGAAACTGGCTACGAATATGGGAGCTACGAATGCTCCTTTGCCTCCGAGCATTGAAAAATGCAATGCGTTACTGGAGCATATTAACGAACTATTCAAATAAGAACATGGCACTGGATAAAACGACCTTGAAGAACGACTTGAAAAAGATTTTAGAGGGCATGAGAGACGAGACAGCAAACGTCGATGATGCCCTGGCCGGGAAGCTGGCTTCGGCTATTGACAAATACATTAAAACGGCGGATATTCCTTCGGGGATAGCGGTATCGACCGCCGGGAGTGCGGCGGCACAGACCGGAGCTACCGTCGCCACGGCGAAACTGGTTTAGCGAATGAAAAATGAGAAAGCAAAAAACAACCCATATCGCAAGGATCAGAAAGGCTTACGCCTGGAATCAACAGCATATCCGTGCCGCTTTCGGCTGGAGCGAAGACACCTGCAACAACCAGTGGCTGGACATGGGGCATGCCTTTTTGGAAGGGCACTACCCCGTGAAGGATGCGAAATATGCAGGTTATCATCGGATGATCGCCGCTGACTGGAAGTTTTGGAACTGGTGGCTGGCCGAATGGAAGCAGCAGGAGGCGTACTGCCTGCGCCTCTCCGGTAAAGCAAATGTTGTACTTACGCCGAAATACTACCGGGTCGTAATGTCCTGTCTGCTGGATGACGGGCGGGTGGAAACGAGTTTTTTTAATCATTATATCTACAAATTAAAATCAATAAAAAATGGAAGCAATTCAGACAGAAAGCAAACAGAAGAGCGATCGAAACATCGCCAGGGAACTGCTCGGGCAGTACAAGTCGTATGATCAGACACAGAAAGAAAGCAGCCACGAAAAGAAGGCCATTGAACTGGCCCTGCTGGAAATAGCCGAACGTCATCCGGAATGGTTTGACGGAAAGACGGCCCACTTCGAGGGTGGCAGACTCAAATGGGTGGCCAGCAGCAAGATCGAGTTGCCGGAGGACTTCGACATGAAAACGTTCAAAAAGAAGTTCCCCAACCTTGTCCGTGTCATTGAGCAGGTACAACTCGGCAAAGCCAGGGCCTACGTGGGAGACCCGAACTATGAGAAGTTCGGCATTGAAATCATGACCTACGATACTTTTAAAGTAGAGGTATGAGCCGCTATCGCCACTATTTCGCACTGGAGAAACGGCTTCAACATGCAGGCTGCCTCATTGATCGCAGTGAGGTAGTCCTGGAAATAACCGAAGGCCGTACCCACAGCCTTCGGGAACTGACCCACCCGGAGTACACCAGGCTGATTGACAAAATGGGACAGGTGGCAGGCAGGGTTCATGACGGCGCAGACAACCGGATGCGGCGCAAGGTGATCGCCCTGTTTCGCAAGATGGGCTATGAAAACGAAGCAGGAACAAAAGCCGACATGCGTGCTATTTATACCTGGGTGAAAAAGTACGGAAAATTCCACAAGTCCCTGAACCAGCACAGCCGGGCGGAACTGGCGGGGCTGGTCACGCAGGCCGAACTGATGTACCAAAGTCATTTGAAGGAGGTACACCGATGAAAAAAGAAGCACACATGACAAAGGATGAAATCGCAGCAGACAAAATGATAAAGGAAATGCAGGATGCAGGCATGACCCCCGATGATATGTTACGGATAATCCGCATGGCTCGCAGGAAGTACCTGGCTCAAAAAGCAATGAAACCATGACCGGCCCTGAAAAGATATTGAACCGCAAATCGGCCTCAAAAGCCGAGCTGCGACAGGCACTGGCCCATGCGCTGGGAGTGGCCTGTCCTGAATGGGGCAAAACCAGTGTTACGGTTCATTCCAGATGCAGGGAGGTATTTTTAAAAGCCTTTGAAAAACATACCGGTATAGCCTACCCGTGGCAGGCAAAGGATGCACAATGTTTGAACCGTATTATTAAAAAGCTCTACGGGGTTGCTAAAGTGGAACACCCCGGCGATGAGGATATCGTTCATTGGTTCGATTCTGTGATCAGACACCTTCCCCAGTGGTACATTGACCGCCTGAGCGTGTGTAAAATAGACGGGAGTTTTCCCGAAATCATAGCAGAAATAAGCAAGCATGGAACTGATAAAAAAGGAAACATCTCAGCTCAGTACAAGCAGCGAATACTTGACGATCTATGCACCTGAAGCCCTGACCAGGCATTATCGGGAAGTACGTACGGTAGCCCAGGCACTGGATGCCCCCAGCCACAGTCTGGGAAAGCTCGAACATGCGCTGGGTACCGAAAAGGTGCAAGCCCTGATCAAGTTGCAACTGGTGTACCTGAATGAAATGCTGGATTTGAAGCGTCCTTTAGGCGAGTTGCAGATCGATGAGACAGCCGCAGAGGTAGCAGCCATCCATCGTCACCTGACCATGGCCGATGTGCATGTGATCATGCGAAGGGCAGGGTCGGGGC
>CAXAKH010000179.1:0-15096 GCA_963969325.1 Lycopodina hypogea | reverse complement strand
ATGCAGTGTTGACCCAAGGGGATTTGTTCCATGTAATTACACTTTGCATTCATCAAATATCTCGGCATCAGAGAAACTCTTGGTTTGAATTTTCTCCATCCTTTGGTTTCAAGTTAACCCAGTTTCATCAAGTGCATTACTCAGTGTAATACTGCTCATATTACCTTGCCAAATCCAAGACAAGACAAGGTGGGTGTTGGCTATGAGGAAGGTCACTGCTCTAAGGTACTTTCTGAGCGTCATTCAGTCACCACGCCCTAAAGAGATCAGGTGACTGGCATAAGATTACCACCACACATGCAGTTCAAATATCCTTTAGAAAACAGTCAAATATTTCTTAGTCACTTTGAGAAGCCACCCAAGCCATGAACGAAAAATACCAAATGTACTGGAACACGCTTACAGACGATAAGAGTAGGGAGAGTCAAAAAACAGTCCATGCTAAGAGAAACTAACTTAGCTTTACTCATGAAGACAACAGTGCTCTCATAAAAATGGTGAGCTTTGGTTGCTACATGGATATACAAACAGTTTACTAACTAGTTCACAGTCTCACAGTAATTTTCTCCCAGTCCGGTCCTCCGCGAGGGATGAGGAAGTACTGCCACACGTCGTCCTTCCTGACCAAGCTAGTGCATGCGACATTGAGGAGGAAACGTCGCCCGTCGCTCCTCACGCACATCTCAAAGGCATCGTACTCGGATACGTCTATCAGATCCTTTTCAAACCATGTGGCCTTAAGGATAAGGAAATCATTTGGAATGTTATGGAACTAGTATATGTATGAAATCAATGTGCACACAGTCTCAAGGATGTTAGAAACAATTAGGCTAATGCATAACTAGATGTTTGAATTTCAAATTATACGAATAAGAAGGGACTAGAATAATGAGCTTGGATTAGCATTGAAACACAATCAACATTGATGAGGGTTGATCTGTATCAAGAATAGCAATATTGGAAACATCTACCAGCTTGTACTCATACCTCCTTAGGTTTGGACCGTATGGCACAGAAACCGCTGTGGACAGCCGACTTGTCTGCCGGGAGCTCTGTGTTCAGCTTCCCATGGAAGAGAGCACCATTTCCTATAGCAACATTGGAACAGCACCAGACAGCATCATCTATGGTGTTCAGGCCAAGCCCTGGTGGCTGCAATATATACCATCAGCAACATGCCAAGCTTGAACCCAGTGCTATATATGCACCGCAGTATATTGCAATAGCTGACCCCTATTAGGGGTACTGTCATGACCATAGGACAGTGAAATAATGAAGCCATAAGTAGCCTCATGTACATGACCCTTTACCAAATCACAAGAAACATCCAAGCTGTTGTCTGTCTGGTTCACTCCCTAACTCTTGCCCGCCTCCATAGTGTCAGATCTTTCTCTGTATAGAGGGCATATCCCCCTCCCCCCCCCCCCCCCCCCCCCTCCCAAAGGAAAGCATGTTCCACTATATTTAGTTCTATTTACAAGTATTGACACATTCTCCCCAGTTTCCCTCCAAAATAATTTCCTCAAATAAAACACTGGCCAAGTAGGTGTCAGTTTCTCCACTGTGCTCGTGAAATTCTAGGTAACTGTAGTGGCCATACTACTATTCTTCAAAACTGAAGAACAGTTCTTGCAGCTCTCAGTGTGGTTTGTTCAGCTGATCGGCAAAGTATTTCATAAGAAATGGAAGTTAAACTAACAGAATAGCACATTCAGTGTGTGAAGTGTTATGCTGGGGACATAAGGAAACAATCCAAAAGTTGTCATTTTTCTGGCCAGAAATGAACTGCTACTGAAATATTGTGTATGCAAGACATGTTGAATTGCAATGGATCTTTTTCACATTTTTGTTTGTTTGGTTCACTTAAAACTTCTATATTGCACTGTAGACACAGTTTCGATGCTGTGTTTTGAAAATTCCTTATTTAATAAAAATATTTTTCAAAAAGCAAGAAGCATTTCCAGTGAAAATTGTAATGTTCTCGAGAGGGAGTTTTGATAGAATTGTGTGAGGAAGGTGGATTGGGTACAGGGCATCCATTGGCTGTGGCCTTGCAAAGGGTAATGCATGTAAGTACATATACTTTTTCTTTAATTTGTTTATTTTTGTTTATATGTAGACAGTGTGGGTACCCCACCAATACCAGTCTCCATAAATCATCTTAAACAGTTGATAAAAGTGTGATGCCTTAAATGTATTGCTTAGCCAGCTAAAATTCGTCCTCCACAGAGAAGAGCCCTAACCTGCCTTTGTACCCTACAGGTGCATGATAGCTAGTCCTGGATCCAGCATACCATTCACAGTGTTCACGCACCCCTAGGGTACTAGAGCATGCTAGGGTATATTTAAAGTAATAAGTTCAAAGTGATCTGTTTAAACTCCTCTTTTTAGCATTCCCTACCCCCATGAAAATAATTATATTCTGATCTCATTAATATAATATTTCAAGTAGGGCATTGTTTGGTAAACATACTGTTACGTGATGGGTAGCCCAAATAACTCTTGTGGGTGTGGCTACAATAAAAACCACACCTACATGTGGTTATTAACCTTACCCCAGGTACTTGGAGACCACATACCAAATTTCAGCTTGATTGGTCCAGTGGTATGGCAGTGAAAACTACTCACACATTCACACACACACATACGGAGCTCCTATTTATAAGTAGATACATGCGTGTATTATATATATATAAACTAGCAAAAAACCCGCCCTATGGGCAGTTTTTTAGCCCACCTTTGGTGGGGTGTAGTCACAAAAATGTCTACTTTGATGGCATATGTTGTAGTTTAAAAACATAAGTGAAAATGTGATTAGGTCAAAATGTTTTTTTTTTAAAGTACCATTTGCCTTTTTTTAGCCTTACACACAAAGAGGAAAAGGTGTGGCCAGATGGGACCCATCCCATTTTATTCACAGAGTCAAGTTGTGTCTGCATGCCAAGTTCTTGGTCTGTAGCTTCATCCTTTTTTTCTGGCAAAAGTTCCATTTCTGGTTTTTTGTTTAAATATAGAAAGGGGTGTGGCTATACAGATATGCCAATGACGTTCCCCTGGTGACACTGATTCTAAATATATATATATGGGTTCTTGGGTCTAACTTGAACCATTCCAGCATGAATCCCAGACACATAGACAGACTATTCGTACTGCATAGTATGTATGTATGTATACTTACGTATGTATGTATATATAGACACACATACATACATATACATATATGTCAATATTTGTATCAACTCTATTTTTGGTAAAATATGTTGCAGAAATATTCCATATTAAAGTTGGTAGTAAAAGTACCTTTTTTGTTGGGTCCAAAGTGGGCATTAGAGTAACCACCAATATCAGTGTCACTGAGACAGTCCCACTTCTCCCAGGTTTCCTGCTCAGAGAAGTCCCATAACATAAGTTCCCCCCTGTAGAAGAATTTTTGTGGCGTGGTAGCTCTCTTAACTTCTCCTACCCATCTCTCCAAGGCCATCTTTCCACCCCTAAAAAAAGCCATCCTGCCAGTTTGTAGCAGGAATATCCCTTACCAGGTGAAATCTTAATTTCAACTTTCAAGAAGGGAGAGGCTTTCAGCCGTTAGCACCGATTTCTATTCTTTTTACTATAAATTCGAACCTGTTTCAGCGGTATTACTTGCCTTGGAACAATAGGATGGTGGAGTAAGGATTGGGTAGGCAGAAAATCTCTGCATTTAAACAGCTGAATCCTACCACCCCATAGCTTGATGATTACCGATATAGACATTGGATAATTCTAAATTTTCATTTATAGCTACAATGTTATGCAGTCCTAATTTCTAGCTTTTGGCGAGTAGGAAGGTAGGACTATAACTGCAGTGGATAAATTATAGGTTTAATCTTACCGTGCCTCTGAATCTTCCACTGGCCCAGAACTGGTAAACATTCTGACAGATAATTACAACTCCCAAAAAATGTCCACAACTTTACCCTCTCCTGCTGCTTCTTTCTCTCCCTCTCACATTAACCTTTGAATGAAAATGGCAGAGATATTTCTAAACTCCAAGTGTGTTTAAACTTATGAGATTGCTTAATGAATACTTATACTTGAGGTGGAAGGTGCAGGTTTATTGGACATCAGTCAGAGGATGCCTCAGGGCATTGAGAGCCAGTCCAGGCCAAGATCTTGACAGGACTGGAGAGTTACCTTCAGAGCTGCTGCTAACAGCCAGGTTCCCCTGTAAACAATGCCACATAGCCCTGGAGAGAGAGGGGAGGGGATGGGGAGGGGGGGGGGGGGGGGGGCATGACAGCTACAGCCCACCCTGTATTTACTGTGCTCAGCTAATGTGGCAAGAAAATGACACCAAGTCAGTGGGTTAGAATATCCTCAGGCAAGTGGCACCAGATTCTGTAGCATATGGCTGTTGGTTAACCCATTAAAAGTAAGCAAATATGTTTCATTAAAAATAAGTGGAGAGAAATGGGAATGGTGAAGGAAGCAAGTACTTTCAAGTGAAGATTACTTATGAAATAACCACGTTGTGTTTCAGAGGTCAGCAGACAAGTAGACCATGTGCATCACATGAGCTGCAGTATAGTGAGTGTATTGACAGACAAGGAGACTGAACACAACATACTAAGAAATAAGAGAGAAGAATTGTGTGAAGTGACAACCAATCAAGCATAGCACTGTTATTGTTCACAAGGTGAGACTGCGACCAGGTTGGTGCTTGCACAGATCCTCCAACAGAGCTTCACCAATGAAGGTGGCAAAGCAGGCCACAATATCGGCATGTTGAAGCTTTAATGCAAGATCACACGGAGTGAGACCATCGGCACTCCTCAGTTTGGGGTTAGCTCCCAGCCCCAGCAGGAGCTCGATGCACGGCAAGGAACCAACACCCTGCAGCACTGCTTCATGCAGAGCTGTGTGACCAGTGGGTGTGGTCTGGGCATCGAGATGAGCACCACTCTCTGCTAGGAGATTGAGGCAGTCTGCATATCCATTAGACGCTGGGGCAGCCATTCTCAGGAGCAGACACATTCACATCAGCTCCCTGCAGACACAGGGACATAATCATCTCACATGTTATGCATATATACATATGTCCATGCAATCGTAGGATGGATGATGCATATTGAATTTATAATGTTTTTATTAGTATTAAAAATTTAATATTTGGAATGTACGTACATTTTGGATCAGAGTCCTAACCACATCTTTTCTCCCGTGACCATGCAGTGAAAGTTCCTCTGTGAGTCTTTTACTTTCAGTCTGTTGTGCACAATGCAACACATCAGGATGCATATAAATACACTAGGTTTGTATAATTTTATACATGTTGATTAGTAATATTGTAATACAGCAAGCTCATGCACTGGTAGAACAGCAAAACACACCCACACTAACCGTGAGACTGGAGTCTGCCGATGGTGTGGAACTCCTTCTCTTCAGGGCATGCTGTCTTGTCAGAGACTTGGCAGCCACCCCTGGTTCCTTAATGGGAGGGGGCGTGTAGGATGAACCAAAAGCAGATACGCTTCTGCCCATCCTGGGAAGCCTAGCAGCTGTGATGTTCCTCTCTTGCTGCAAGCACAAGCAATATTGTGGTATGTAATGTTGGATGGATGTGGACAACTTCCCACTAATATAATCATTCTGGTTAAATACAAGGCTAGCTGGAAAACATTGAATTTGGTTGGATATCCTTGACCATTTGGGCAGGACTTTATTTACATCCCATAGTTGTTCAACAACAACATTACTACCAATTACCATGCACTTTTCATTCAATACCTCCACCCTTTACCATAATATTATTAGGCCGCTGCTCCCTCCCACAGCAGCTGGCCTGGACAAGAACCTACCAGTTTCTGCCACAAACACTATCAGCGGTTCAAATCATGTTACATAGAGTTACACACCTGTTTAGATTCAAATCTCAGGAGGATGTCAATGCTGTCACTGTCTCCCTCCTTGACTTGGGCAGACAACAACTGTGAGGAGGTGGTACAACAACAACAAATAAATTAACACCATCTCATTCCTTCTATCTTGCAAGCCACACCCACTGCATGAAGGGGGGGGGGGGAAGAGGGAGAGGTTAGTGGCAGCTGCTGAATATTGGAAGTCAAAATCCAATCCAGTGAGTCTCAAAATTGATTCACACATTTAATTAGTTGGAGATGGTTGCCATGACAAAACAGAAAACCGTATGTACTAACATCACCATTCGAGTTTTCCCTCTCTATGGAGTATTTGCAGCAGGAAAGATTGCAGTTTGGGTGGAGCTTGCTTTAGCCTCCTATCTCACATGCATGTGCACACAGTACACACACACACACACTCACAGACATACTCACCACCCACCCACACTTCACAGATACACACACACACACACACACACACAGTACACACTCACATCCACGTGCACACACTCGCTCACACCCATGCATGCACACGCACACACACACACACTTAGAAGCTTAGAAGCTGCCCATGGTATGAAGTACCATGATGGCAGTGTCCTGGATGAATCCAGGACCAATGGCAATAAACTTAGCTTATGATGGCATCACACAGAAATGTTGGTGTCTGGTCAGATCTCCTTGTCCTCAAAATTTCCTTCCACAGGCACAACTTAGTGTTCTTAATTCAGATTGCTTGTTAACTGAGCAGGTGTTCCATTGCTTGGATGTTGAAATTTTCTCTACACCATCTAAACACAGATGAAACCACCCCTTCCTGTCCTGGCACAACTCATACCATCTATCATACACACCAATTGCCTGCAAATCCACTTTCAGAACATCCCTCCACCTCTTCTTTGCCCCGTGGCATGGTCTCTTCATGTTAAGCTCCCCAAACAACAATCTATTTGGAAGCCTTTCTTCATCCATGCGACCCACATGACCCAGCCATCTTAAACGCTGCTCCAGAATGATATCAGAGATGGAGTGCTGCAAGCCAAACCTATGTGATAGGCTTTGAGATGTTAATCTTTCATTCCATTGTTGGTACCTCGTCACACCCAGGATTGTCCGAATACAACGGTTATGAAAAAAATTCAAACGTCTTGTATGCACAGCCTTCATTGTCCAAGTTTCAGCTCCATACAGTAATACAGCTAGAACAACTGCCCTATACACTGCTCTCTTTGTGGCCAATGAGAGGTCTTTGTTCTTAAATACTGGCACCCTCAAACATCCAAATGCTCTAGCTGCTCTAGCAATTCTTCTAGTCACCTCACTAGTGATCTCCCCATCTCTTGAGATGTTAGCACCCAAGTATGTGAAGTCCTGGACTACATCCACAGAGTCACCCTCCACCTGCACTGGTCTGACATCACTCTCATTCAATCCCTCACCAACAACCATCCCTTTTGTCTTCTCAGTACTCACAGTCAGCCCCCATTCACTTGCCACTTTCACAAACTCTGCTGCTACTGACTCAAAACTATCCCGAGAGGTTGCATACAATGCCACATCATCAGCAAACTGGGACTCAGTTACTCTCATCTAACTCAATCTAGACTTAGCTGTGTGGTCCCCAACCAACTTCCTACCATGCTTATATAACACACTCACTCCTGCACCACTACTCCTATTGCGTCAATCAGCCACCATAGCACTAAAGTAGATATTAAATAATGTAGGTGCCAGGGTACATCCCTGCCGTAAGCCATTCCGGACCTCAAACCTATCAGTTACAGTCGAACCCACTCTAACCTCAGCATGCATCCCCTCATGGAAAGACTTCACAACATTCAACATTTTTTCTGGCACACCATACTTCTCTACGACCTTCCATAGGGCTTGCCTGGGCACTGAATCATAAGCCTTCCTCAAGTCTACAAACAACACATACAATGATTCACCATGTTCCCTCGCTTTCTCCACAAGCTGTCTAGCAACAAAAATCATGTCTGCACAACCACGTCCTTTCCTGAACCCACTCTGTGACTCTGGCAGAATTTTTTCAGCAATCACTTGCAATCTTCCCTGTACAATTCTGCCTAGTACCTTCCCTACCACATCCAACAAACATATTCCACACCAATGGTCACACTGCTTCAGGTCACCTTTCTTTGGGATTGGAACAACTACTGCGTCCTGCCAGTCTCTCACTACTTTACCTTCTTCCCACACCTTCTGCATCACCTCCAGCATTCTATCCCACAGATCTACACCACCATGGAGGATTAGTTCAGGAAGGACACCAGACTTTCCTCCTGCCTTTCTCATCTTCAATTTGGTTAGAGCCTGCATCAATTCCTCTTCAGTTGGTGGCATATCCAAATCCAAGTGTGGTGGGAGTAGTGGCAGAGTGTCAATCACTTCATCATTGAATGCACAGGGTATGTTAAGTATCTTTACAAAATGCTGATGCCATCTGGCTCTTACCTCCTCGGGACCCTGAGTCAAACTTCCATTTTCTTTCATGACAGCAGTGGGTCTAGTTGGTCTTCTTCCAGCATGAGCCAGCTGCAACTTCTTGATACTCTTCCACCTTGTGCAACCATCCTTTTTTGCAGCTTCCCCCTCCTTGGCAACCCTGCTTATCCATTCTTCCTTAGCATTGTCCACTGCAACCTTTACTTTCTCTGATGTCTCCTAAACTCCTTCCGGTTGGCTGAAGTATTGCACTGTATCATCCTCAGGTGAGCATCATCCTTGGCTTTGATCAGAGGTGACAACAACTCCTCACTATCCTCAAACCAGTCTGGTTGCTTCCTCTTCCCTCTACCAACTACTTCCTCTGCAGCTGACACAATACAAGACTTCAGAGCATCCCAGTTGCACTCGATGGAATCTCCAGCTCTGAGTGGTCTAGCCAGCAAATGTTGCTCCAACACTTCACGGTATTCATCCCTCTTGGCAGGGGTTTTCAGTTCTCTTTTCTTTTGGCAGAATGAGGAACAGTAACCTTTAGCTTAGCTCTTACAAGCTTATGGTCAGTCCAGCAGTTTGCTCCCCTCATCACCTGCACATCTCCGCAAACAACTCTCTGTTCAGCCCTCATCATGACAAAGTCTATCATGTGACATTTCTTTGTTGCTGGGTGCGTCCAAGTTCCTTGATAGATTTTCTTCTTTTGGAACCAGGTATTCATGATTGAGAACTGATTTAATGCACAGAATTCCAAAAATTCCTCGCCCACAAAATTACGGTCACTCAAGCCATGCTTCCCTATAACACCTTGCCATAGATTATTCCCTGTGTTCAACACACCCACCCCAGCATTGAAATCACCCAGCATAACAAGGATATCATTATGTGGAATCCTATCTATTGTATCCTGCAAATCATCATAAAACTTGAGCTTAATGCTTGGAGGTGCCTTAGCTGTGGGTGCGTAAGCACACACTACTGATACATAAGTGCCTGATGCCTTTGCACACCATCCTCCTTTTTTCTTTCCTGTGTGTACCCACTTCAATCTAGCTGATATTATTCTGGAACTAACTGCTTCCCACACCTCCCCTGCATTTTTCCATGCCACTATAGCCTTTTCGTCCAATGCTATTCCAACACCCTCATTCCTACTAGCTCTTTCCTGATCCCCTGGCAGAGGATGACCAGAGTGCAGAAAGGTATATCTACCCACTAGCCACACATCCTTTCCAAACCACTTTGTCTCTTGGATCCCTGCAACAGATACATCATATTTCCTCAACTCTCCCATTAACAAATCTATCTTCCTATCAATCTTCCCAGGCTTGTCACTATGGTTACCATGCTTAGCTACACCCATTAGTTGCTTCCTACAGATCCACTCATCACCTGAACACTCTACTAAAGTACGGACATTCCAGGTAGCTACTACTAAACTATTTCTATTTCTCTTTGATTTCTGCTTCATGATCTGATCTTTTGTCACAAAGCTGTTCTTTATTACCATTCTCTTGTGCTGAACTTTCTTAACTTTGGTTGCAACACCAAAGAAAGTGAACTGCTATCAAAATCTGGACTACTCCACACGATTATAGACAGCTGCTTGTCAAGACTAGCCACAAATGTTTATAACAAATGAGGTACTTGACTAGTTGGTAGGGCTTATAGATAGTACAGGTAAAACAAATGCAGTGATAAATGAAATTAACTTATATTTGTAGAATAAAATGACATGGTTAAAGTTCTAAATTGAATTTTACTTATAATAACTAGTACAATTTGGACACACACGCACGCACGCACGCACGCACGCACGCACGCACGCACGCACGCACGCACGCACACACACACACACACACACACACACACACACACACACACACACACACACACACACACACACACACACACACACACACACACACACACACACACACACACACACACACACACACACACACACACACACACACACACACACACACACACACACACACACACACACACACACACACACACACACACACACACACACACACACACACACACACACACACACACACACACACACACACACACACACACACACACACACACACACACACACACACACACACACACACACACACACACACACACACACACACACACACACACACACACACACACACACACACACACACACACACACACACACACACCTTTCCCAGCAGAGGTGTCCCTATGGCAGACTGGAAGGCACTGGAGGCTACTGTGTGTGTCTTCAGGTGACTACACACATGCTCCACTTGGACACGCCACAAGCCTGCACACATACACACATACAAGTAACAAATTATGGTTCATCATCATCAACAATTATTGCTGCTGTCAATTTATATTTTGTTATTATCACTATTTTTATTGATATATTATTATTGTTGTAACATTGCTGCTACTTGTATCATTATTGTCACTATTATCACTAAATAGTTGCTATTATTGCTGTTGGTTGCCAACTAAATAAGTTAGAATGTTCAGAGTTCTCCCCTTCAACACACACACCACATGCGGCATTCCCAACGACCAGGGGCTGCACTGACAATGACAGGACCATCAGCACCTTTACAAGGAACTCATCATCACATTCCTGTCCCATATAACTTACGAACCAAATTGACCATCAGAGAAATTCTGAAGCAAGTTTCAAGGTGTAGATGTCACATGACATGAAGGCTCCTCCCACTTACCTTTGCCGGGACTGTAGCGTGGTCGCTTCAGTACTTTGTCTCTGCCCGCCATGAGAGCCATCTTCTTCATAAACTCAGATCCTTTCTGGCTACCAATGGCGCATGCTGATGGGTAGAAGATGCCATCTGTCTGGGAGGTACACTCCTTGACCTCTGGCTTGTTCTCTGCAATGTTCAAGTCCACGACAGGGATCCAGTCGTCCCTTCCCACCTCTGCATGGGCTGGCATCTGAGCATGTGCGCCACAGAAGTACTTCAAACTACTTTATACAGCACTTACAACTGTATTTATACATATTTCTAAAAAAAAAAATCAGTTCTGTACTTATTATTGTATTTATACATGAAAACAATTTTAATATTGCAATTAACTTGAATATGAATCTGATGATATACTTTATAGTCAAGTCAGAAAGTAACCTCTAGTTCAACACATTTATTTATTCCTGCTTGCCGCCATATAATGCGTCCGTCTGAACAGCATGAAGTTCATACTGTTCAGATGGACACATTATATGGTGGCAAGCAGGAATAAATAAATGTGTTGAACTAGAGGTTACCATAGTAAATAATGTAGCTATGTTAATCAAGAAATGTGTTGAACTAGAGGTTACCATAGTAAATAATGTAGCTATGTTAATCAAGAAATGTTTATTAATTAGGGTCAATACAGTTATCAATAAATCATTATCAATTACACCTTAATTAATTATTGGGGGAAATTAATTGACAGTTATGAAATAAATTAGAGGTCATGAATAATTATTAGCAGCTATCTAGAATGCATACAAATACAGATACAACCTGTGAAAGCAACAGTGCACACAACACACACACACACACACACACACACACATGCACACACACACCCACCCACCCACACGCACGCGCGCACACACACACATGCACGCACGCGCGCGCATACACACACACACACACACACACACACACACACACACACACACACACACACACACACACACACACACACACACACACACACACACACTTACCTTCATTGTTGCACTGAGCTCCACATTGGCCCTGAGGTGACGAATTAACAGGAATAAAAGGATAAAGACTATCAATTAGTTCATAATATCAACTGCTAATATGATGTAAATCCTATGAATCAATGTTAATGCTGCTCTGACCCCATTAACCCTTCCTGACCCTTGCCCGGGCAGGAGACAACTACCACGATCTCCAAGTAAACAATCATGCTACCACAGTGTAGGGAAACTGGTCATTAAGGCAACATCTGTGTACACGTATGAGAAATGATAACATTACCAACTTTCAGATCAGAGTCATAGGACAGGAGGAATCATGTGACTAGGACTAACTCACAATGTACAAGGCTTAATGCAGTGTAACACATACAGCTTGACACTTAGTGACATCCCTTCCTCAGAACGTTGGAGTAGACACTCAACTTATCGAGGTGGTTCATTGTGTTGCATTGCATATATAAACATACCATGAACTTGTTCTCCATTAGCCACACCCACTCCACTCTATAAGCTGGCAGGCCACACACCTTCCAAAAATATGACCAGAAGAGTCTGGTGTCTGCGGCTACAGAATCTGTCCTACTGGAATGTGAATAAAAATTTTGCAGTCGGTCGTCCATTTGCACAAATCAATGTGTGAAACAGTTTGAGCAAGTTGTGATCCCAGCCAGCTTCTTATATGTGCGATGTTTTACCATAACATAAAAATCTGCAGGTGTCATTTGCAATACACATGCAGTATATGGTTACCCATGAATTGTGGGGGAAAAACCCAAAAATGTAGTCACCGATACCAGACTCTCCTGCAGAAGGTGTGGCCTGCCAGACTATCCGCTCTATAGGCCTTGTGTCAGCAGGCATGCAAAAGAAGTGGCACTAGGGCACACTAAGAATGCAAGCAGGTAAGGATGGTCAGCAGACCAGCTGTCACCTCATGTAGGACATACCTCAGAGGAGCCTTGATGATGCTCCCGCATGCATAGCAGTGCCTGTGATGCCACCCATTGGTTGCCAGGCAACATAAACACTGCACAGACAGCTGCGACCCTGAAGGCTGCATGTGGATGCATACCAGGAAATGGAGGGGGAGGAAGTGGATATATACCAGGAAATGGAGGGGGAGAAAAGTGGATATAGACCAGGAAATCGAGGGGGGAGGAAAGTGGATTATGCAAATCTAATTAGAGTCACACATAAGATTGGTGACGTAGGACTACACTAAGCTTCTGAGACCATTAGGATCATGAATACTGTTATAAATGTGATTCATGGTTGACATTTAAAATGCTTTTGCCCTATTTATATCTTCCATTACCTTGCTGCCACACCAGTCACAGAAGCGGGCATCTGACACATTGACACGTCCACAGCGTCCACACATCATATAGCTGCTGCCAGCGACAGGTCGGAGGTCAGAGGGCATGGGGAGAGGGGAACAGGGGGAAGGAGGGTGGGGAGGAGGAGGAGCCACTAGTGGGAGGGGCTTCTCACATGTCACACAGAAAGAAACATTGCATGAGTTTCTGGTCCCACAAACAAGACACACAGCTCCATCCTGGAATATCACAACACCATACGACACCAATCACAGTCCAGAGATATATAAATCACAGTCCAGAAAGACATCAAATATTTTAGAATCAGCAGGAGAAGTGGTTCTTAAATTCTTTTTTTATATAATTTGAATACCAAAACATGGTATCGTACTTTCTAATTCCAGATATTGGTTAACCATATATATATATAGTCTAGAGTCCTTTTGTCTCAGGAAATCTAGACAGCCTGAGATTCTGGACAAGCAAGGGCTCCAGGAAATGCACTTGAGCACTGCAGCAACATAGCACCAGTAGGACCACTAAGAATGCTGTGAAGTGAGTGTGCCCACCCAACTACACTGCATGCATTAATCATCGTCACATGCAGTCCAAGGCACATGATGGAATCCCAACTTACCTTGGAGGTGCTGTCTGTCATGTCCTCAGCCTGAGCTAGGATGACAGGAATAGGGGAGGGGTGGAGGAGGGGGTGCTCACACACCAGGCAGGATGTGGACTCCAGGGGGGCGTGGGCCCGGCAGTGGGGACAGACAGAGACCTGGAGGGGAGGGCTGGGTCCTGTGTGGGGCAAAGGGGGGAGCCTGCACCCACACTGCGTGCAGAACACATGGTCCGAGTCCTTCGACCGCAGAGACTTGCAGAAGAGGCAGCTGCATGTATTGGTGGGTGGGGCCAAGGGGACGTAGCAGTGGTCAACTGGTCTGGATATCTTTCATGGAAACTAACTAGTTGATGTTTCTTTCTTTATACAGAGTGCCTACTATTATGTGTATCAGCACTCGCAATGTCAAGTGAATGGGGTGCAAGATGCAAGGTGCAGCAACAAACAAAATAGTGCTAATTAGAACACACTTGGTAAAAAGCAATTGTCATTTATTGATTGTACAACTTCTAGATGTTGTTTACATTTTGTCGTTTTTCTAGTTTCTTTTTTTACCTGTGGTGTTTGTAGCACAACAACAGAACAAAATCTCAATTTAAAATGTTCTTCTTGTTGGAGGAATAAGTCTGTCAAAAGTTGAAAATGAAGCTTTCTCTAATTAACTATTGAACACTGAACTAATAAATTAATTAATGCTTTATACAGTGTATCCATAACACATAAATATACATACTCACTCACACGTACGGCAGACGGATGGACCGACCATGCACACACCCACCCTCCCTCCCACCCACCCACCCACCCACACACACACACACACACACACACACACACACACACACACACACACGGCTATAGTATGAATCAGCTCACGTTGGTGTGGGGATTTCTGCAGTGACTACTCCAGAAAGGTTCATCCTTGCTCTCACTGCATCACTCTGACCATTAGACTTCCTGCTGGCCTGTCCAGTGGAGCTCACATTGGCCAGCCCCAGAGAGGAAGTATTTTCATGCAGTGGTGCAGACTGGGACCTATGCAGCTGGCTACTT
>CAXAKH010000178.1:0-15293 GCA_963969325.1 Lycopodina hypogea | reverse complement strand
ACACCGCACCACACCGCACCATACCACACCACACACACTTGAATGCATGTACATACACCAGACAGAGACAGACAGACAGACAGATGGATGGGCGAACAGACAGACAGACAGACAGACAGACAGACTCAACACATTTTGTTAAATATATTAAAATTTTCATGGAGTGCTCACAGAAAAATTATTGCTTTTACTTTATGATACAGTCTTTTTTTTTTATTATAGCTAATTACACAAACTAAGCTGTATCACAAACTGTCATGGTCTTTAATTACTTTTAATTGATATAATTGTTTAGATAAGAATTGAAGATGGAGAACTTGAAAGTAGCTATGAATGCATACCTGATTAAAGAAGTCCTTACCTCTGGTATTGGAATATGATAAACGATTATCGGTGCTAATGCCAGACATAGCACTATAATTATTAGGATAAATAGCAGCACTATTTCGATTTTTTGTCTTAGTTGATAATGAGATTTAATTTCAGTTTTTTCCCGGGATGCTCGTTTGCTGGAGGTTGGGCTGCTTGGGGCCGGGCTGCTCGGCAATACTTCACTCATACTACATCTATTTATGGCAGATATTTATTGTCTACATAAGACTTGAAGTTGGAGTAACGTTAAGTAGTCCTGAAAGCTCAAGTCCTAAGAAGTTCAAGCTTAACCTGTATGTTCAGAATGCAGTTATTAGTTTCGCCAAGGTAACGCGCAGGGCCTAAGGGAAAGAACTTCAGTTCGCTCAAGGAAAATCAATTGAAATCGTGTGTGCAGATAGTTGAATTAATTAATTTACTATTTCATTCTCTTTTGACCATCTTTTCTACTAACACCATCTCAGTGGTTAATAGCTAGGCTCATGATTCCAAGGTCCTTGGTTCAATGCCCAATAAAGATTTTTTTACTTGATGTTCTTTTTCCACCTTAATTTTCCTTTTCACCCTCTACATTTCTACTCCTTCCCTACCCCTCATTTCCATACCTTAAATTTTTCTTTCCCCACTGTTACCAATGAGCTCCAGGAGCTCACTGGGTTTTGAAGTTATTTTGTTGTTGTTGCTGTTGTTCTCATGATTTCCTCAGATTTTCTAGTGCTAAGATCCCAAGATCAATCCCTGATCTCCAGTCTTGTTTTTCCATATATGCAGAGTTGGTTATGCTCCATACATTTCAAGCTTATTTCTGTGACAAGGGAATTACAGACTCATTTAATTACTTTGGCTAGCAAAGTACCTGTCCTATGATGAGACAACAAAGACATCTTACTATAATTCCAGACATTTTGTTGGACCTACAAAAAAAATGAAAGGGGTTTGGGAACAGTTTTCCCCAAATATTTATGCCCACAATGTTCAAAAAGAAGAAAAGGACAGTTTGGACCTGACATCACTTCGAGTGTGTTTACACAGATTGTGCTTAATAGTTCTCATAGTACAGCTTGGTGGTTGCTCATGCATGAAATTGAGATCCCCTAAGGAAAGTTAAAAATACAACTACAAACAAACACAGCCCTAGCTCTAGCCCTAGCCCCATGGACAGGATGTGACTCAAGTCTTCATCAAACCTCGCCTGAAACCATCCTTGAGAGTGACTATCATTAAACCCTAAAAATTTATATTCCTTGTATCTTGGATATACAACCAAATCTCTGGGAGATGTTGAACAAACCAAAAAATTGAGAAGTATATTAAAATAATGACTAATCCATGATCCCGATTCACCATTTGTAGCTTTCACCATTTGTAGCTATCATATTTCGTGAGCTACTGCTATTGGTGTATGAACTCTAGTAAAGAAACTAGTACAGCAGACAAAATTTATGTTGTTCTTTATACCAGCTAACTAGCTACTTCCAAAGGGTAACACAGTGCCTAGAAGGAGGAAGGGTCTGAAGTTTGTATGTAACAGTACCCAATTCCTTCTGGGAAATTATAACTATATAAACAGTAGTAGCACATACACTGGCATTGCCCAGGTCAATATCAACGTGAAATATTGTTAAGCCACTCAAGACAACATTTTAAACTATGTGGCTTCACTCAAATCATGGCAGCTCTTAAGTAGGCATGCAACCAGCATTGCCTGCTGATTTTAGAAAGGGCAGAATTATTTGAAGCAGCGTTGTGTAATTCTGGAAGCTACATTGCCAAAATTCAGTGGACAGCACAACTCGCCAATTTTTATTGTTGTTTTTTTTCAGAGAGGACAGAATTTTTTTTATAAAAGATAGTGTACTACTGTAAGGTAGATTTCCAACAATTGCATAAGAAAAATTTGGCCTAAAACCCCTAGAAATATTTCAATTGAACTGCCACAGGAAATTTTAATTAAAAAGCTATAGGAAGAAAGCAACAACTTAAATCCCCATAGGATCATTTCACTTAAAAGTTCTTTCCATCTATGATAAAGAAGTATTTTGTAAAGTTGACTATCTGGATAGTGGTGGCAGTTGCAATTGCTGTGGCTATGGATTTTTTTTTGCCTGCTTTACTGCTTTCTGGGATTCTCTCATTTAGTTTTTGTTTGGGAAAAAGTGGAGGTAGCACTTACCTCAAATCCTGCTCCCCAATGAGCTAGAGAAGCAGTACACATTTGCCTTTTTTGGTGATTCGAATTTCCTCAATTTTTGAGAAATTTTTTTTGAAATTTTTCCCCATCACAATTACCCAGTAAAATTTAATAAAATTGACCTGACCTGATTATAGTAATTTTAAGTGTAGTAATGATTAAACCTCAGCCATCATTGTCTTGTATCTACTGTTATTGACTGCTAGCTATTATTGCATATAGTTCTTTTATAATTCTCAATTTTTTTTTGGTGACAATTATGCTCGCATAATTAGCATAATTTACTCTTGTAGTATGTCTATCTGAATGTTCATCAAGTGAACATGTTTCCATTTTTTTGTGGAAACATTATACAGCCTAGAAATAAAACCTGAGAACTTCTTGTGCAAATGTGGATCCAAAAACCCTCACATTTTTTTCATCTTTTTTGTTCTTGCCTGAATTTCTGTTATTGTTGGTGAAATATTTACATGTGGACATTTTAGTCAATCACTGTTCATGACTATTGCTATAGGTCACCTACTGAAAATTGAAATGTTTACTAAGGATTTAAACATATGATGGGAATAATGACTGCCCACAGTTTCTCCTATATTGTATTCCTGGTGTCTTGGATATAGTGACATGCCCAAAGTAAGAGGTGCAACCAAGTGTGACCCATAACAGTCAATTGTGTATGCATACTCTACGTCTTCAAGTCCATGAATCTGACAGACCATATGTCCATAAATAGATCACAATTTGGCGTGACACTCTGGCCAGGTAGGATCCAGCCCTGGCCTGCAAATATCACTGTGAAAGCTAGACATGGAAATGCATACTGACTCAGAAAGTCAACTTAAAGAAGCTAAAATAAACCTTGTAGAAGGATAAAATTTTCTTGTTGGCAAGCATGGCATGGTAATATAATGCAAGAATGAATGCATGTAGTGTTTTTTAAAAAAAGAGGTGCAATAGCTTGAAATAAGTTTAGGTACAAAGGTTTAGCTGAAGTACCAATTTTGGCATTTTTTATTCAGACACAACCAGATAAAGAGGTGTGATTATGGGATAAATTTTTAGGATGTGTTTACATATATACATACATACATACATACATACATACATACATACATACATACATACATACATACATACATACATACATACATACATACATACATACATACATACATACATACATACATACATACATATGCACGCACGCACGCACGAACGCACGCACGCACGCACGCACGCACGCACGCACGCACGCACGCACGCACGCACGCACGCATGCACGCACGCACGCATGCACGCACGCACATACACATATATACAGGATCCTGACCACATCTGGCCACACTCTTCCTGATTTTTAAGTATGTGAGTATATGCATGTGAAACACTCTTAGCAATTCAACAAATCTAATTCTTTTCAATTCCAACACAACAGAACAATATGATGGTGTCAGGGTCAATATATATATATATATACTAGTCTGCCTCATACATCCTGTGAGGCAATATCATGTGACATCTATAGAGTTCGTACTACAATTTAGACCACAAATAAGATAGTGTCCATAAACAACTTCAGTTATTACACATGTAAAAAACCAAACACATTATATGCGAAGGATATTTTCAGCCCAAAATGAGTCGGGCCATCTGATCACACCTCCTTTTGTGGATGCGGCAAGGTAAAAAAATGTTAAAGGCTATTACAAAGTTATTCAAGAAAATCCCTTCTTGGACTACAGACCTGAATTACCATGAACACAAAACTGTGGGAGTGCCATGGGTTGGATCTCACCTGGCTACACCTTTTTCTCTGGTAGTGTCAAGCTAATAATCATTTATATGTATGTGTGTAAATATGTTTGTGTAAATATGTTTGTGTACATCCATTTCCTGCCTAGCAACCACATCAAATGATACCCATTCCAGGATGGTAAACAAACCCAATATTGTTGATGATTTTTACTCTAAAATTTTTGGATCACCTGGACAAACTTCTTCCTGTGGGAACAAGAGGCTAAAAATGCCAAAAATGTTACTTGCATAGGGCCTAAACCATGGCATGCATGCTCATGATGACTCTGGAAGTGACATGGGCTAGGTCTCACCTGGCCACACCTTTTCCTTTTGGCATGTCATGTTAAAAATACCAAAATGGTAATTAGTACAAAACCCTTGGTCATGGTCTGGGTCACACTAGGCCACACCTCTTCCTTGAGGCACAGATCTCCTAAGAGGAAATTTAGTGAACTTATCCCTGGTCTTGACTTTTTTCTGTTCCTCCCTTTTTCTTCTTCCCTCCTTTTTTTTTTTGAAAAAAAACAGGAAAATGTGTATGAAAACCGTATATGAATATAGATTGGCATGGTACAAGGAATATTTTAAGTTTGCCACTCTGTGGGTGTGGTCTGTATTGATCGTGTTGACAATGTACGTAAGTACCATATGGTTACACATATTCCAGTTAGTATGTGAGACAAAAAATTCCAAAAATTGTACTGAGAGATATAAAACTTGGCATGCACACACACTTTAACTTTGGTTGTATCCCACCTGGCCATGTCTCTTACTCTGGGCATGTCTAGCTAAAATTACCTGAAATGATGCTTCAGCCAATCCCTTGGACATGGGTTGGGTCACATATGGCCACATTGTTTCATATGAGTATGTCATTTATTATATCTGGGGCAATGCTGTGTATGTCTGCTGGTATATACAGATGCCAAGCTTATGGAGATCGTTCCCATCACAGAAATGAGGAGTACGTATGTAGTAGATACAGATACTATTACTGATAATATTCTTTTGTGTAATATTCTTTTGTGTTGTAAGGGAGGGAGAACAAATGTTGTTCACCAACTCCTTATGGGGGGGGGGGGGGGGGGGAATAAATATTCGTGGAAGGAATGAATATTCATTCCCAAGGGGGAAAAATATTCTTTAACACTGGCACTGCCAATAAGAATTAGGTGTGTCTTCCATCAGTGATTCTAACCATAAAGCACAATCTTCTTCACTTTCAACAAAATTGAATCCTGGGAGATCCACTGGCTAATCAGAGTATCTGCGACAGGAATTAAGCTGAGTGTCTCCATCAGTAGGACTGTCCCAGGTGGAACAGGTACAGGAGTAGGTGCCTCCGGTAATGGAAGGTGACTGAATAGATCAGCATTTGCATGATGTACTCCCGGTTTGTAGGCAATGGTATAGTCAAATCTGCCTACCATCAATGCCCATCTTTGGATCCTCACAGAAGCTATAGTAGGTGTGGACCTGCTCTCAGTAAAAAGATATAGTGGCTTGTGGTCAGACAAGATAATGAAGTGTTGAACACATAAGTACTGATGAAACCTCTTCACTGCTAAAACAATCACAGATCCTTTCTTTTCCAACTATGAGTAATTTTTCTCAGTGACTCCAAGCGACCTTGAAGCAAAGGCAATGGATTTTTCTTGACCATTGGTTTCTCGATGAGAAAAAACTGCCCCAACCCCATTAGGTGAGGCATTGCATGGCACAACAAATTCTTAGATAGGTCATAGCAAACAATATGAAGCAAAGAACGATTTCACCTGATTCAACAACCTCTGCAGTTTGTCAGTCCAAGTCCACTCCATTTCCTTTTGAAGTAATCTATTCAAGGGAAAAAAACAGTGGATAAATTTGGCAAGAATTTACCATAATAGTTTATAAGCCCTAAAAAGGAATTAAGCTGTACACATTGGTCAGTGTGGAGCTCTCCGTATAGCATCAGCTTTCTCCACAGTAGGTTGTGAAACAGCTTCTGAGATTTTGAACCTTGAGTACTCCACAGATGGCAGCACAAAGAAGCACTTTTTCCTTATTCATGCTGGCATGTTCCAATTGCATCAGGACCGCTTCTAAACTTTGCAAAGTTCCTCTGCAGTTCGACCTGATAAAAGAATATCATCTATGTATATGCACACATTTTGTATGCCTTGCACAATGCTTTCCCTGATTTGTTGAAACATTTGAGGGAGCTGATGATACTCTAAATGGCAGTTGGTTGACCTGGTAAATATCCTTGTGGATGTTGATGGTGATGCACAGTTTTAACTCATCATCTACAATAACTTGCTAATACGCATGTGAGAGGTCCAGCTAGGTGAAAATTGTACCACCAGCAAGGATGCAAGAGGGTCCTCGATCTTGGTTAAAGGGTTGATGTCAACTTTGGCTCCTAGGTTATCTGTAACCTTGTAGTCACTACATTTTTGATGAACCATCTCCTTTAAAAATAGGCCCCACTGGGATAGCCCACTCAGAGAATTACACTGGCTTTAAGTATGCTAATCTTTTCTTGTTAGTCCAGCTCAGCTTCAACCTTGGCTCAAACAGAGAATGGTACTGGGCGAGCTGTGAAGAACTTAGGCTGATTGTTAGCATAAAGATTAAACTTGGCAGTGACACCCTCAATTTTTCCAAGTTCTTGCTCAAAATATCTTTGTGTTAGTCTAACATCCACTCAAAATCATTGAATGGGTCAGCTCGCATCTGCTGCAGCATTGTCCAATCCAGCTTAATATAGCTTAACCAGTCCCATCCCATGAGACTAGGCCCATCTCCGGTGACAACTAATAGACTCAAATCTGCCTTTTGGTCCAAGGAAGTCACATCAACTGCAATAGCTCCATTCATAGGAATCCTCTCCCCCCATGTTGGTGCATAGATTGACATTGGATATTTTGATAGATGGGGCTTGTGTCCCTGTCCAAGCATTGTTGTAGGTCTGTAGGCTGATTATGGAGAGTGGCTTCTCTTTACACCTCCATTGGTACTGGTGCACCTTGAACCAGTAGCTCTACAAATAATGGTTGACCTTCTGCTGTGTAATATTGTAGCTACATCTGGTATTTGGAAGAGTGCTCAAACTCTGTAGTCTCCTCCACCATGTGTGTAGGTTTCTTCTCAAATTTCCTTGGTACTTAATAGTGCTTCCTCTCAGACTAGGCACTCAAGGTTTATTAGGCACTCAAGGTCTTGAGGTAATTTCTTCAGTTACTTTAAGTTCCTCCTTTTCTGAAGACACACTGCTGCAATTTGCCCTCTCTTATGACAGTAGAAACATTACTCATTGATAACAGAACAGATAGTTCATTTATGGCTGCCCCCACAACTATAACAAAGCTAGTTTCTCTGATGTTGTGGAAATATGTGATATCGGCTTGGAGATGGCATTTTTGATGAACAGTATGGATATCCTTCATACAACTAAGGTCTTTAGCCTATCTCTCAACAATTTTGATGACTAACAACAACTTTAGAGTCCTGTTATAGGTCAAAGAATCTTCATACAGTAGTCTCTGTTGCCATTTCAGATTAGCTACACCACAAACAAGATTATCTTTCAACATCTTATTTAGTTTGTCTCCAAACTGGCAGTGCTCAACTAGCTTCATTTTCTGGGCTACATACTTTGGATAGATTTATGAGGGCATCTTACCACTGCTCAAGATTTGCAACATTGGGCAATCTGATTTGGTGCATGATCTGGAGTCAATATATCCTAAATAACTCTGTATGTGGCTGGGTCACATGCACTGAGAAGAACAGCTTGTATCTAGTCAGGAAGTTTATATCGGTTAGCAGCGTCTTTACTGGCATTAAACTTTCCTCCTAAAAATGCAGTAACCTTCTACTCCAGCTACTGTGGTTAAAAGGTATACTAAAAGTTATTTTAAGCTGTAGACAGAGTTAACCCGCATGAGCAGATTCCCGTACCTATTGAAGCTTGGCACTGAATCCTAATGAGAGTAAAAAGGTTCTTCTGGAGCAAATGGTGTAAGAATGGTAACTGAAATCAGCAGGCAGAGTTATTGACCCGCATGAGCAGATTCTCGTACCTATTGAAGCTTGGCACTGACTCTTAATGAGAGTAAAAAGGTTCTTCTGGAGCAAATGATGTAGGAATGATAACTGAAATCAGCTCATTCTGCTGCTCACCTGCGTTTGGGGTCCGTTGCTGGGGATTCTGGAGGCCATGGTTGGTCTGCATTCTGCCATACCCGCACTCACTTGACATAGTCTCAGGTAATTTGCTCTGTTGGTAGAAGGCATTAAAGTTCACAGACAGTTCTTAGCAGCTCCAATTTTTTGGTTATCCCATCATGATATCAAACCTATCATGATGTGTTGAGGTTGCATGCCATATTTCATCAAACAAGCTGTTATATCTCTGAGGACACCAAAATAAATATTTTTATTCTTCTCCTCTACTGCCAATGCCTTGACTATGCCAATACTAAACATGATGGCTACAGTGTCACATCCAGTTAGGGCATGGAGAGCTAAAAGGTCATGAATATTAAATACATGATCATCTAATTTTTCCAAGGTTCCATTGATACTGATAATTTTTCAATCCTCTGATGTTGCCTCCATAAAGGCATGCACCCCTCTCTATAGTGAAGGAGTAAAATAATAACAGAATGATAACATTGCTGCCATTACATATTTTGGTTTTGTTCTGACACACTATAGCTGTATGGGGTGTCTGATGGATAATAATAAAACTGCTTTATCCTGATGGGTCATGATATCATCACAGGATGTAATGACATCCAGAAGCATCTGAAAAATTGGGGTTGCAGGATAAATACCATTTAGTTCCAAATAATGAATGTCAAGATGAACGAGGACAGGATCTTTGTATAAATCATGGACAATGAAATCTAGGAGCTGCTTCTTAATTACGGTAACACTCATGACTTGAATCTCAGGGGGAAATTATGTTGAAGAAGTGAGTATATCTTCAAGTCACACCATCTGGTTTGTTTTGAGTGGGTTTGGCTCTTTATGGACAAAGGGGAGTACCAATAGAAAATTAGGTATACCTCTGATGTTCGGAGAAATTGAGGATGTATTCTCTTACATTCAGGATTTACTATGACACAGTCCACAAGATTGCTAAACCATCAATAAAATAAGTTTACGGAAATGTATTTCTAGATCTCAACTCAACCTTCAACTAGGTCTTGAGCTAACTCTTATGCTTTGGTATTCTCATATTCTACTTGCACCCCAGCTATTTCGTGGCTTAGTCATTTCTCAATAGTCATAGCATCAATGGATACATCATGATATTATAGGATTATTAAGGGAAACAGTTTCATGTTATTGAGTAACACTACTTGCACATGAACTAAATCTTCAATATTGCAGTACACATATAGAGACACTAGCAGAGGTATTGGGCTTTGCCCTTGACATAATTTGCCCGAATGAAGAAATGTGGCCAAGTGTTACTCAGCCCACTTCTGTTACAGAGTTAAGATGTGTTAGCATGTGTTTAAGTTCATGAATTTGATAGGCCATAAGCCAAAAAGATAGATTATATCAATTTTGGCATTTTTTGTTGTTTTGAAGTAACCCAAACTATTAGGGCTAAAAAAAGATCCTTGAGTATAAGATATTACTACCATGAAGAGTGAGGTGTGTCCATGTTGCCAGAAACCAAGGATTTGGGCCAAGCATATGTTTGGTACTTTTAGCCTGTCATGCCTACAGAAAAATGAGTGGCAATGTTGGACTAAGTACCAAGAGTAACAAATGAGGTGTGTGCATGTCAAGTTTCACGTCTCTCTTTAATGGTTTATCTTAAGTATAATTTTTGATATATTTTGTCTCTCATACACACAGGTAATGGCGTAGTCAAGTGGCCCAATTTTTCCCCTTTAATACCATACTCATATGGGATGTGTGCCCTGAAGTGGTGATTTCATTTGATATAATATTGCTTTGATAATAAAATGGAATACACTCAAAATATGGATCAATACATACAAGCTATTTTCAGCCTGACACGCCCAGAGGAAGAGGTATAGCATGGTGGAACCTAACATATGTCACTGCATAAGTCATAATTTGTATGACAAGCTTAGATCTCTAGGTCCATGTGCTTTTCCTAAGTACTATATTTTACATTTAGAGACTAACACACCCACACAAAAAGGTGTGGCTAGGTAATCCGAATTTTTTGAGCTGAAATCTATAATCTCTGTAGGAGGCATCAATCCTGAAGTGTGAATTTCATTTAGTACTGTACTTTGGCAAGAAATGCTTACACATAGCATACATTACACAAACTGTTTTTGCCTCACAAACAAAAAGAAGTGTGACAAAGGCAATGAATTCTATGTGCTAACTAATTAATATTAGACCAGAGGCTCATTTATAGCTTCACTTGCAATGATCGTGGCACTTTGTCCAACAAACATTATCCTGGACATTATTGAAAGGTTATTAGAAAGGTTTCAAGCTAATTCTTCCCCTGTCAGTGATTGCATTCAGTAAGATAAAATTGCTTCCACAACAGTGCCTCCTCAGGAATTGTGAATGTCTCCAGATTTTATGGTTTCAATTATTGTTGTTGTTCCCCTAATCTTGAATTTTTAAAAAAATTAAAAAAATTTTTTTTTAATTTGTGTGTAGGGAAGGGTTGTTTACTCATTGATATCCACCATGGATCCATTCATGAGAAGGGTCACTGTCCACCCCCCCCCCCCCCCCCCCCACTTCTCATGCCATGGTTGCTGTTATTTCTTGTTGTTTGTTTTGGCTGGTGGTAGAATGAGGCTAAAACTTTTTCCTTGTGTGGTCTCCAGTGTACTCTGACCTAATTTTTGGATGGCTGTAAATGGGTGCAGTTACACATGCTTAATAGTGTTACATTCAGTTCATTTTTTTTTTAATTTTTAAAATTTATTATTTTATTTTGAGTGGTTGTAGTACACATCCTTAACATTGTTACTTTCAATATTTTTATTCATTCCTTTTTTTTTCTATTTATTTATTATTTCATTAATTTCTTTATCTTTGGAAATATTATTACATGCTTAAAATTTACTTTTGGTGGTTGTGATTTATATTATTCTGGTCAATATTTTATGAATTGGTGGAAGAAGACATTCTCAAATTTCTTTTTTTCTTTCATTTAAAAAAATATAACCATCGTTATTTCAATATTTTAAGTATATTTGGCCTACTTGATAATTTTCATCAATCTATGCATGCCCACAACTCAGAAAGAATTGTTGAAGTTGGTGAAGTATGGAAGGGTAGCCATAGAGAGAGAGAGAGAATGCTGTAGCAGCTTCAAATCTGAAGCTGAGCACCCTAGTTTAGAAAAACTGTATAATTTTCATATGCTCCACAGGTGCTTATTGTTTCTGTTTGCTCTTAGTTAACTGGTCTTGTTCTGAATTCTGGGTACTGAACTTCACCAACACCTAATAAGAATGACTGTAGGTAGGAAACTGTTTATAGACCTTAGTGTAAGCCTCAGCTGGCTAAACAGTCTTTCATTCTCAGCTGCACAGAGGTGTAGATTTAATTTTCTTCAATTATTATTATTAATTATGAATTTTACCAGCCATTTGAAAAAAATTGGGGGCTCATGTGTGAGTGACAACATTTTATCTACTTTTTGAACACAATTAGTTAAAAGTCAAAACTTTTAGTTCATCTCTAACTTTTTAGTTGGAAATTTTAAAGGAATTGGAAGAAGTTCTGCATTTATAGGACCATGTAGGGTGCAGAATGGAGTTTGAGGGGCAGTTATGTGATCCTTGGTTCAAAAAATTTCTTATAAATACACAGGCATGGAAGCAGGGAGGGAGTTAGTGAAAGTAATATATAAGATCTCAGGTATATCAATGTCATCCTCTCCCTCCTTCTGCATAGCATTGACATGAAAATTTCCCAGGGCTCAGGGAGACCATTGCAGGCCTAATGACAGAGATCAGACAGGCCATACTGGAGTGGCTGCAAGTTGACGTGGTGTTCCCAGACTTCACCTACTCATACAACATCAAGGCCAAGCTAAAGCAGATCTTCAAGCAAAGGTGCAGTGCATGTGTATAAGGATAGTTACTTAATGGTCAATAATGGAAATATTACAGAAAGCCATGTACTGTACATTATTTCTACTCCCTAACATACATTGTGGTAGAACTCAAAGTTTGCTGTGGAAGGAAGGGAGGAAAGCAATGGTGACTACCATATATCAGAGGATTTTGTTTAACCATTGATATATTCTCTTATACGATTCTTTTTATTGGGAAGGGGGGGGGGGGGAAGGTTGAATGCCAAATTATTATTATTTTAACTAACCATATTTTCACTATCCATGTTGTCGTGTTAACCTTGTTTTTGAACTAGGGCGTATAATCTGTTATTTGTTACTAGCAGAGGTGCCTGAACCTGTGCTGAACTTTCACACTAACAGGCCCAGGTAGACAACACTCCTGGAGTTGGCTTTAACATATAATATCACTAGTGTGAAGTTCGGTAAATAGGGTCTTTGCCCAATACCTTCAATGTATAGCTGAAACATAAATTTGAAGAAATTCTAGCTCAGTGACAAAATCCTGACCAAATATGCTGTCAAGAAATCAAAAAACATTTGCCCCTTTGGTAATGTGATCTTCAAAGCCAAGGTCCTTTATTCCAGTTGTCTATATTTTAATTTGGGCAAACCACTTACTCATAAGGAACAACTACGGTACTGTGACACTTACTCATAACCACTTGTGTTTTTGTAGGTGTGAAGCTCTACAAGTCAAAATTCTGGATAGATTTTCATCTGATAGATTCCCCAAAATGAAGATTGGTAGTTCATTCCCCCTGAGACTACTTTAAGTGATTTGATTTCCCTTGAGATAGTTTTTATGGGGGGAGGGGTTATCCATACATTCAACCTTTTTTTCCCTTTCTTCATCTCTTCTCTTCCCATTTCCTATATGATTACTGGTGTTCCCCAAAAAAAAAATGTAGGACTTTAAGCAGCAAAATATTTAGGGAACAGGGGAATCAACTTAAAAAAAGGAAATATTTAAAAAAATTTAGATTGCTCAGGTTGTTGATATTTGAAATACATTTCCTTCCCAGACTTTTGCATGCATCAACGTAGTTGTGTATTAGTGGAATGTTCCTTTGGCACAAGAAAAGAGCAGCCGTATTGGAAAATTCTTAAAAGTGAAAATAAATGATAAAATGATAGACAGGGTGGAGTGGAACCTAAAGTGCAGTGCATGGTTCACCATCAGTAGCATTAGTTGATTTTTTCATAAATCCTTACAGTAAACATAAAATTTTTTAAATAATAGGGAAAATAGAGAGCTGTGATTCAGCATGCCATAGGATTACATCTGAATCTTTATTCTAAGGAAATCTTTTTTTTCACAAGGGGAAGCAGGCCTGAAGGAACAGGAAAAACATTTTGGTGAGTACCTCCATCTGGTACATGGTCAGAACACTATTGCTATACATGAATTTCTGAGTGTGACAGAGCAAAAATAATCTGGACAAGGAAACTTGAGGCCACAGTTGTCATTTCTACCTCCAGTGGAGGGAGAAGTGTGATAATTTTTTCCTTCCTACACAAAAAGATGCTAACAGAGACTCTTGAACACACCCAAAAAGAACTTGGATACAAACGAATCTAAAAAAAGCTGAGGAAATTATAGCCTTGGATATTGGAATAAATGAACATCACCATTACATTTCCCATTGTCTTCAATACAAACTATCAAATGAATTAAGTGTTACTGTATGAAAATGATAATGAGACTTGGTAAGAGGACATGCTATGATGTTATTGATAATAGCACAAAATGGTAGCAATTGCTCATTAGACCCACCTTTGAATGGCTTCACAAAATCATCTTAAGTGAGGACATGTGCAAAGAGATGGCATGTCTTACTGGAGAATATGCTTTATGGAAGGACATGTCTTGTAGGAATAGTGATGAATATAGAAAATTAAAATGAAGAATAATACAAAGTGTGTGTGTGTGAATGTGTATGCTCCTACATTATTTCAATTTTGAAGCTAATATAGTCAACACTAGATCAAACATAATACATGAAGAACATGCTCTGGTGTGATTTGTTCATTTTTACAAGGCTGGTTGTAGGCTAAACAGCCAAAAATAAGAAATGAAATTCAACCAGCACTACTTAAAAGATTAAAGGGATAAGAAAAATTGAATTAAAATAAGTAGAGTGGAAAGGTGAGTGGGCCACCAGTATCTTACTGAGGTTTTGAAGTCCAAACACTCCTGTATAAAATTTTTCCTACTTCAGGCAGCAAAGTTGCAAGAAGGTGGGTAAGACTCATTTAAAGCCAATTTTTTTTTATATAAAAATTAATTATTTAGGTTTTTGGTAAATGAAATAAATGTCCAGTGTTTTCTAAAGTTGGTTCAGATATGTGACAGTGTATTGGTGACACAATCACAATAGTTGTTCTCTTGAGGGAAAAAATTGTTTTACCAATGAAAGTAACCATGTGACACAATCACAATAGTTGTTCTCTTGAGGGAAAAAATAGTTTTACCAATGAAAGTAACCATATGAACCATGGTCAAAATGTGGGCTAATTATACACACAAAAAAAAGGGGGGGGGGGGGGGGGAAAGAAGGTAAGTAAATATTCATATTTAGAAGTGGGGGCTTGCATAAATTTCTCCATTTTTTTTTTTTTTTTTTTTTTTTTTTTTTTTTTTTTTTTTTTTTTTTTTTTTTTTTTTATCAGAAAAGAGATAATTGTTTGGTGGTGTCTGTGTGCTTCTGAGGCAATTTTGTGATTTAATATCAAATAATTTTCTGGCCCTGGGAACACCTAGTATATTGTTCTAGTCTTAATATAATTCCATATTTGTTTGTATATTTAGTTGTTTGTTTGTTCAATAACCCCTCCCAAACCATT
>CAXAKH010000176.1:0-14687 GCA_963969325.1 Lycopodina hypogea | reverse complement strand
ACAATTACGCCCCTGAATCTGTGGTTTGATGAATTTGTCGCCCTTCTATGTCCTACTGACAGTCTTGTAGTGTCAAGCTGGTATCTAAAGTTATCATGGAATATCTCTTCCTCGTCATTTACCCGCACCGTTATATCGGTATTTGCAGCTCCCATCCTAAACTCAAAGTCCACCTCATACGTCTTCCCATTTACAATCGGACGCCTGGTCCATGTGTGAAATGCAGTTGCTCCTATTCTTGTAGAGTCAATAACAGTACTGATATTCCGTCCTCTGTAACGTATAGCCACAAATATTGCGTGTTGCCCGCATCACTGTCAACAAACAGCGTATGTGTTTCCCTGCCGATAATATCTACCTTGAATGTAATTGACACTCTGTAAAAGTCCTTTGAGCAAGATGTATCTCGTTTCTATGTTGGTAATCCAGCCCGTCATCTGCATTTAGAAACAGTCCACGAGAGCCGTCAAAGTCGACATACCTCACTGTATTTTCTGTACCTGCAAAGTATTCTACAAGGCGTCTTGTACCCCTTGTATCAAGAAGCGTGTCATCAAATGTCCAGTGTGAGGTAAGAAAACCCCCTGCAATGGAATAAGCTGATTTGACAAATATTGATACTATTTTCTCAATGCAACTGCCACCAAGTCCCTGCAGCAGGATTTGTTTGCTGCATGATGGATTCAGCCCTTCAAGTATATGGTCTCTGGCTGGCATTACTCTGGATTTTCTTCCAGTGATGTTTCTGCATCTGGATTGCCATCCGCATCATTTAGTGTCTTTGTCAATATTGCAGTCGTCTTGTCATCATCATAGTAGGTTTTTGTGTTATTTGTTAATGATACCTTCTTTCTGTTTCCAAGATATTTTCTTGCAAGTGTTGACTGTGTTACTGCCTCATCTAGTTTTTGTTCCTGCTCTGCCGTAAGGGTATTTGACTGCTCGGTAATTGTAACATTGTAAAACCTGATAATGTCTGGCGATGGATTTGAATCTGCAATTATTAATCTGTCCTGTATAAACGATATGCCCCTTGATACAACTGGTTTTCATGTGCAATGTCCAGTTCTATATCATGCTCTCCTGTCAGCCTGTAACAGTATATCTTGTGGTCTATTGTATCACATATCCATAGCCTGTTTCTATATGATGTCATGCCAGTTGGATTGTCATTCTCTGATGCCAGTGGGAAATCAAGGGAAGGCTTTCGCTCACCATCAACGGTATATGCAAATACAAAGTGTCCATTTGTAGACCTCTTTTGTGCCACGATATACAGGTGATTTTGCCAAATGGCAGAACCCTTTACATTTGTAATTTCTGTGTCAAGATCAAAGTTATATGAGTGGTCTTTTAGCTGTGAGCCGCCATCCCTTCCATATCTTGATATTTTTGTTTCAGATGTGATGTAATGTCTTCCCGCATAAAATGCGACAGCCTTTGGCACTCCGTCTTCTGGCTGGACATGAATGTCATAGTTTGTCCTTCTGTTTGAGAAACTGCCAGCTCCGTTATCCCCATACGCATGAATTGACTGGGAGCCTCTTTGGACAATTAGCAGATTGCCCGTATTCTGTGTGTACTCCATGTCTTCTGAATCTGTAGAGCCTTCCAACACAAAGTCATCATCAGCATCCCTGCTTACTGCAATCTCCAGTATCTCCTGCCTTGTCAGATTTTGCAGAATTTCTGCCGTATCTTTTTGTTTTCTATATCCAGTGAGGTAAAGTCAGGCAATACCTTGTTTCTTGCAGATTCAGCTATTGCATCTATTACAGTACCATTTGATAATATTCTGTTTACGATTGCCTCTTCGGTATTTGCATCAACAAGTGTGACATTTAGCAGCTCTGCAATTTCAACCCTTCCATTATTTGAGAATGGCGGGATATACGCTGCCAAGTCCTGATCCTGAACGTATAATCCAAACTTTGAAGGGTGCTGTGATGTTAACTGTTTTTCTCGTGTAAACTGTATTCTTTCCGTATTAATTGTGATTCTGTCCTGTTCAATTTTGTATGGCCTTCCGTCTATCGTATTGTATGCTCCCTGCTCCCGTATTGTGCCGATATATCTTCCCTGTCTTGCAACTGTGCCGCTTCCTATCTGCTCTCCTGCAGTATTGTATCTCTTCCAGTGTGTGAAATTATCATCATCAACTGGATTGTAATAGATGTATAGCGAGGAATTTTGTCTTACCATTATACAATAAGAGCTATCTGGTATTACTACTGGAAATGATTTTGAGGGGCTTGTACCGTCAAGGTTATACAGGTATATTGAATCCGTCCTAAAGTCTACAACGTGCAACAAGTTATCCTCAAAGATAATTCCCGAACTTGAGATATTGCTAAAGTGCAGGTTAAATCCTCGTTTACAGTGTGGCTGCCATCCCTTTCATACGCATATACTTCCTCGTCATTGCTGTCAGTAACCCAAAAGTGATCATTGCCCCATGTCAGCCCAGTAGGTGATGAGTTTGATGGCGACAAATCAAACTCTTGACTCTGGTCTCTTGCACCTATTGCCCCAGTTTCGAGCAAATTATAACAATACACGTGCGGTGTGGCACCTGCAACAAGCACAAAAATTCTTCCATCCACTATTGTAATTCCCTGTATGCTTTGCAGCCCCGAATCAAATGTAAAGTCAGGAGAGATTGAACTGTTTGAGTTGTCAAACTCTAAAAACGTGAAAATTCTTCCAGATGTCTCTGCAACATACACATAATCCTGATCTGTATCAGTACATATTGCAGTTGTAAGTACTGTACTGCTGCGACTTAGTGTTACCTGTCTTACAAACTCTCCCATGCTTGAATAAATGAATGTTGTGCCGTCCCTTTCTAACACATAATATTCATCTCCAATCCTTGTTATTCCATGTGCGTTCGCATTTTCAGAATTCAGCATGAATGAGTTTGGGCGGGACTCTACTCCCTCTTTGTCATAATTGAATACCATCCCATTTGAAACGTCATGCAACCAGAAATTATCCTCAAGTGATACAATACCACAATCGGGGTCAACAAGTACGCCGTCAATATTGGTAACAAAATCCCGAGACGGCACTCTGGTGCCATGCAGTGTAACACATAATACCTTGTTTGCTTCTGTTGTGGTATTCCACATCCAAATATGCCTGTCATATATGGCAAACGAGTGAGTACCGCCAAACTCTCCGTCTATCTGCTCAAACAAAGTAAACTGTCTTACCAGATTGCCATTTTCAAATACATAGAAAATACTGCCATGTGTGGCAACTATGATATTTTCATCACTTGTAATATGTATTAATGATTCTCCAATGTTATTCCCATTATCATCCACTCCAAGATCAACATCAATTAATCCATCAAGACTGGCATATCCCTTGGTAGTTCTGTATATCAGATTCTCAGACAGTACCCTTGACGTATCATACTTGTGGAAAAATTCAAGGCCTGCCTGTGTAGTAAGCCTGTTATCAAAGAGACGTGCCGACTTTTGAATTCCAGAAACTGTAGTATCACCCAATACAAACCTCAGCTTTTCAGTATCAAATGTGACAAATGCATTGTTTCTCAGGTCTGCGGCAAATTCTGTAAACTCTGAAATGTCAGTGGACAGGGAGACATTTTCCTCACGCTGCAAATTAATATTTAGAATTGCAGAAATGGCAGTATCTATCGTGTATTTTTCTGCCCTATAGCCTTCTGCCTTTGCAGTTACGATTAATAACGGATTGCCAAAAATTCTGATTGTCTTTTGTGTTTCAGTTGATACTGCATATTCCTTTGTTGTAGTGCCGTCTGAATTTATCGCCTCTATGTATAGGTGCGTATTGTCTATTGGCGTATTGATTACAAAGCCAGTACCGTTTACGTCCTCTATTACCCCGTCATACTGTGTGTTAACCAGTGATATTGTACCCGTTGATAACATTCTTGTGCTGCCTGTAACTCTTGACTGTACAGGTATTGTAATCTCATTATCTGTTACAGATAATGTGCCGTCCCTTTCAAAGTTTACATCCACATCTTCAAAATTAAAAATATTGCCGATTACGGTAATCGGATTGTCTATCTTGTTCTCTATGCAATATTTGTGAATCATGTTGTAAATGTCCTTATCTGTTGAGGCAACTGATGGCACCTCACTTTCAGTTACGGTAACATTGGCGTCAACTGTCAGTCCATGCGTGATGTTTCTTTCCTGTTCATCCTGCAATGTTACTGGCTGCCTGTACACTATCTCATGCCCGAACTTGAAGGCAGACCACCTGATATTTTTCATGTCTGCACTTGCAACATTTACGGGATCAGAAGAGAGCAGATGACCGTCTACGGTATTTGTCTTTGTTGCAACCATTACCTTGTCTGTAACTGGTATGGAATATTCAGATGTCACTTCCGAGTCCTGCACGTTTCCATATTCTAATGTTGTAAGTGCTGGAATATCATTTGCAGTATCAGATGGTACGGCACTAAAGGAATCAGTCTCAACTCTTATCTCTCCAGTTATGGGATTGCCAAGCGAATCAACAAGCGAAATATTGACGTCCTGTCTTACCTCAACTATCAGTCCGCTGTTTTGTGCCATTAAAATAAACTTTGTATCATCTCGAGAGCCGCCATATCTGTCAAGATTAATCTGTGTCAGGTGTGTTGTGGTGTGGTTTCTCAGGTGTAGTGGTGGCTGCTCAGTTGTGCCAATCTTGCCTAGCTTGCCAATCTCAACTGTATACACGCCACGAGGATTTAGCTCCTGCAAGTCAAACCATCTTATGATAAAGTCTTCTGCCGTCTCTGATACCGTTATGGCAGGTATCACGATAGAGTTTCCTAATAATCCTCCTGGTGTTACATCGTCACGTATTGAGATGTTGTCAACAAACAACAGTATCTCCTCTGATTGTACGTTTAGGTCAAAGTTTACCCCCAGGGATTGTGCAAAGGGGTCGGCAGTATGTGCCGCACAAATCACACGCAATACGGATTCTGGATTTGTATTTATCAGGTTTAGTCTTCCGTTTTGTTTGCCTGATATGATGAAATATCCATGACATGTTATCTTTGCGTGTCGTGCAAACAATGCAAAAAACCCATAAAAAGAATAGCTAAGGTTTTCTGCCCTGTATATCACGTTTCCATTTTTAGGGCCTGTTGCATCTCCTGTCTCAATGCCCACTACCAAATCACAGGTATCCTCAAATACAATCTTTGATGTGCCATTGCCAAGCTGTGAGGAGGAAGAATCCGCACCCTCTTCGCTTATCAGATCAAATGTGACATTTGCAAGTAAGACAAAGGTGTTCTTGGGAACTGTTGCAATTTCGGCAGTATTTGCATCATTGCCGAAAATAAAACTGCGTGGTATTGTACCTGTCTGCGTGATTATTCCATTCTCATCCATTGTCAAGTCATCAATGGCTGCAACCAAATCTGTTGCAGTTATTCTGTCAGTTTCAGTACCGCCAGTAATTCTATAACCAACATTTGGCTGTCCCTTGGTATTTGTATCAAAAGACACGACAGTTGGTGTCGCCAGGATTACTCACCCGTATCTACATTGACCTGTATGCTAAATGTTGCATCATCCTTGAGAGGCGAACCTGGTGCAATGACACGTCTAAGGTATAGTACGATAAATTCTCCTGCAGGAATATCTCCCAATGCAATTGCATCAGCCCTTGTTGTAGGCTTTGTAAATGTCACCTCTGGATTTGGTGCCGTATTCTCATCTGCAAGTACAGGAGCTGCAACGTTTACTGCCTCTCTTGTTCCCAGTGCGACATTTCCATCATAATTTACAGGATCTGTATCATCAGGATGATTTCCAAAAAACACCTTTGCTCTTGTAGCCGTCTGTGAGGCATTGTTTCTTATTGCTACAATTCTGTAATTTGTCTCACCGTCTGTCGAGCCTTCGCCATCTACACGATCAAAAATATTAAACAACTCAGTCATTGAGACCTGTGTATTTGAGACCGCACCGCCCAGTGATGAATTTGGATCTGTATTGTTTGCCCCGCCTGTCAGATAAATTGCAATATCATCATTTGTAATTGCCATGTCCCATTATTCGTCATTTATAATAAAAGTAGAATGTTTTACATCTATTCACTGTAAAGAATGGGTCGCCTCATCATCATTTCTCGTGAAATAAGTTTTGGTGGCACTGTCATTGAATCCCATACTATACATTGCCTTTTCACATCATAAGTCCTGGATTTTATGTTTGAAGTCATGTTTCTGGAATTCTGGCCTGGAGATAGTATGTTTATCACAGATAGTAGGTAGAAAACAATGATGTATTAAATCTTACGATAAAGAGTTTATTGAAGGAACCGCCCCAGACCATAGCTCTGAGAGAACAAGTATGGCACTTCCTCATCATTCTGGGTTCTGGTCATTCGTCTGACTGACCTTTGTCCAGGATTGGCAAGCATTGCGGCTTCTGCATCTTCCAGAGTGGCTGTATAGTCATCCCTGTATCTTTTTGCCAATTCACTGGATTTTTTCAATGACTTGAAACGATAACAGGCATAAAGAAACACGGCATCCTTGAGAATTTCGATTACATCTGGCCTATTTGCTATCGTGTCTGGACTGGCACGTCTTGCAAAGTAGTTGATTACACGTCTTGCCCCAGTGGATATCTCCTGCACCAAAACTGCATCATCATCTGCATCTGGGATTTGTAACTCATTTCGTACAATATCCAGAGATGGTGCTACAAGTGGGCGTAATTCAGTGATGGTTACCGTAGCAATTCACCGCCCAAAGTAAAGTCTGGCACTGGTACACGTTGCAGGCTGGTACGGCTTGTTCGTGGCTTTACCGCTATTGCCCAGTCTTCTACAAATGCATTTGACTTGTGTTCAGGAAGATTATAGTGTGCATATCTGGTAAGAAAGTGTACCTCTATAAGATCAGTAATATCCTCATCTTCTGAGATGAGATCACCAGCACTCTCTGGCTGCTGATTCTGGCCGCTACCTACATTTCCACCAAGAGGCATGATATTAAGAGTGGTTATCTCCTAAGAAAGTGTTTTGGTTTTATCACGCACTTTGGCGGTGATTCCACTGTAGACATCCTCAAGTTCTTCCTCTACTTGGTCAAATGATGTGTAGACAGTGCCTTTTGGATTTAGGGTTGTTCCGTCAACAGTTTTCAAATCTAGTCTGACTCCATATCGTTTAGGTGTGACAAGTAAGAACTGTACATAATCTACGAGGTGACCCAGGTCTGCACGTCTGCCTGGCTCTCTCCACATTTCTTCCATGAATGGGCCTTCGCCTTTGAGCAGTGCTTTGGATGAGACCAACCAGGCATAGCCTCTTGCGATAAATGGTGATACAACTGCCCTCAATCCTGGAATACCTGGGAATGGCATAATGCCCCATCCCTTGACTTCTGATGGATTGACAGTTGCCCTATACCAGTTGGTTAGGTATTCACTCATGTCTACTGCATTGATGAAGATAGTGTCAAGTAACACACGATTGTCGTGATAGTGATTCTGTATAATACCGAGGAATTCAACGTGTGGTGCATTTGCAGAACGTGGGAATCCACTGGTAGAGTTTAGTGTATAGTCTGATATATCCTCTCTGTTGCCATCAGTTGCGTTTAGTTTGCCCTGGACTTCGATAATTGCCATGAGTTCTCTTGCCTCACGGAGAGCGGTTCTTGCCTGACCCATGTCAATCATCATTGGGTCTATTGTAGCTCGGATTCTTGATTCTTGGAACTGCATGAGTGGCACTACGTTTGGCTTTATGTCAAATCTCTCATCACCGTATTTCACTCGGGTAAAGTCTTCTTCCTCACCAGGCTCCAATTGGAGCTGTGCCTTGAAGGCATCTCTTTCTGGAATTCTGGCCTGGAGTGTAGGAATGTTTAGTGATCTAAATGCCCCCTCTGCAAAGTATAATTCTGCAGGATTGGTAATTACCTCTCTCATTAGGGGTACAAGTGTGATAAATGACTGCTCGTTTTCAGTGACAGAGCCTTGATATTGTGCCTGCAAGGAAAACAACTGGTTTGTCAACATATTATCATTGGAAGATGCTGCAAGTATTCCTTCATGATTACTCTGGTATTGAGCCATTTTTTCAAGATTTGAGCGGTGTTTTGCAGTATATGTTGGTGGTGATACACGAATTGATTCCTTGAGTACGGAACCTGCCAACGCCTTTACGAGATCATCAGGAAGACCGTCAGTAGATGCCATAAATGCTTTGTCGTCTTGAATAGTCTTCATTGTCATTCGGGCTATTGTCTTTGCCTGTAAAGGATAGTTGTATTCAAATGAGGAAAAGTCAAGACCTGTCTGGTCGCCTTCAAACACACGTCCAGCGTATGGAGAATATGTAATTGTACCTAGAGTTTTCTGTTCAGACATTTTATACTCCTAGTTTGACAACTCCTATTTGTCCTGCTGTGGTTTTTGTAGTGTATTTACGACCTGCCAAGTATAAGAAAGTACCTGCTACCTTGCCTGCTGCAAGGTCTGCTGCGGTTGCTGCGATTAAGAGTTGCTTGCCTTCATTGTCCCCAGTGGCAGGAACATCAATTTTCACTTTTTGATTTTTCACGACATCTGCACCCATCATAAGAAGACATCTGCTAGAGCCACTGTACGTTTGAATTCTAACTGCACCTGCAGTAGTGCTGGAATCCTTTGATTCAAGTGCCTGTGTGACACCATTGACTACTACTGCATCATCTGTAAGTTCAACAAGATTGCCGTCAGAGTTTGTACCGTATAGATAGCCTTTTTTGGCTGCAACAGATGCTGCCATCTGGCCAGACTTGATTACTGATTCCCTAAAAGATACAACGTCACCGATTTCTTGTGTCAACTACCAGCCACCTACCTGCTTTAGTAATTCTTCGTCAGTTTTGCCACTGAATTGACTTGTAGTATTAATATCAGCATCAACATTAGCTGAAAATGCCCCAAGATCCAGTCTGGATGTTGAAGTCTTGCCAAATTCACTTCCAACTGATTTTGCCATAAATTGTAATTCCTCGATTCTTGCTGCAAGTTCGGACTTGCTTGCCTTGAATAATTTAGCCTCTTCATCCTTGCCCTCAAGGCCCTTGAAGGACATGATTGATGCAATCAGTGGTGCCTTGGTCAGGCGTTCTACTTCTGCCTGTAGAGCAGCCACTTTTGGCTCGTTTCCTGGGCCGTGATAGTTTTCATCTTTTTTAACATTATCATAAATTCCTGCGACAGTTTCCTTGAGGTCTTTGTCCTCTGAACCTGCCTTTATATCATCATCTTTTTCCATCTCTGCCTTGAATTTTGCCTGTTGTTTTTCATCCATTTGATCTGCTGCGTGTTTTGCAACTTTAATGGCAATCTTGGCAGCTGCTTCATGTTTTTTGTTCATCTCTTCAACGCCAGCTTTGGCTTCCTTGATGTCTTTCTCCAGTTCTGCCATTTTTTGTTTGTCAGTTTCATCCATGACTTGATAATACCTCGTTACAGAAAGTTATTTAATGGAATGTTTTACATCTATTAATTGTGAAGAAAAGTAAAAAACGCTATAAAGCAGTAAACAATGAAGTGCCAATTTCCGTCTATCTCTCTGATGAGACGTTCAAGAAATTCCAGGAGACTGCAAACAACAAGCTGGAAAGCAGAAGCAGTCTTGCCCGAAAAATTATCACAGAGTATCTACAAAATATCTGAGTTTATTTTCATAATGTCTACTTGTGCCTTCATCAGTGCAAGTTTTGTAGAAATGTTGCACTTGCAATCACAGTGAGAATACGCATCTGCTACAAGCTCTTCGGTAATTTCCGCACCGAGCTGGACTTTTTTTTGGAGATTCTTATGCACGCAGTCTGGAACCGTCTCGTATCTGTACCTGCCTGTGTCGGCATTTTTTATCAGTATTGGTGCAAGTGTAATCGGTGCGTGTTCCTCATTGTCAATGCTGCCCGAGTGCTGTCTGCTTAGCTGTTGAATACACTGTCCCTCTTCACCGTCACATACCTCATCAACATATGCCTGCAGTTTTCCATACGCTGGTTCATCAACAAACGCCAGGTGCAGTGCATGAAATGCACTCACCACATGCTCGTGCCTTCCGTCTCCCAGGTCTATTATCTCACTGTCTTTTTTTGAGCGTGGCCAGATGGCAGGTGATACATACTCTATCTCCTTTGCATCGATTTTGTTCCATGTCTCTTCTGGAAATTTTACAATTGCATATGCAGTTTCCGAACCGTCATCATATATCACGTCAACTATTGTGCCGATGCGATAAAACTCCTGAATCTTCAATCCATGTTCATACGTTTGTGAATATGTATGGTCAAAGTCTGGCGTAAGAATTGTCGGCTTGCCGACAAAGTCCCTGCCGTCTTTTTTTATCGCAGCCCACGTGGCACGCCACCTGTTCTCGTTGAGCTTTGAGTTTATCAGAAATATTCTTGCAAAGAATCCCCTGGCTCCTGCATAGACTGTCAGTGGCTCAAACTCTGCCTTGGCAACCCAGCGTAATGCTTCCATCAGATACCAGAATCCCCAGGGACGGTGGTACTTGTCTGGTTGAGCTTGTTGGAGTTTCCGCCACCGTCAATGATTGGTGCATTGGGGTCAAGCTTGTCCTCAATGTTGTCAATGCCGATAAGTTCAGCCGATGCCTTGTCTGAGAGTCCCATGATTGCACGAAGATGTCGCAATGCCTTTACACTGTCCTGCCACGAGTCAACCTTGATCTTGTCAAACTCCGCAGAAACGGTAAAGAGTTCCCTTTCCTTGCCTGCCTCATCATAGAGTACTTCAAAGTCCCTGTTGTAGTGCTGGCTGCCAATAATTTCAGCAGCCCACAGCTGTTTTGAGTGAACCTGGTCGGCAAACTCACGCATCTTTCCAATTAACGTAGCCAGATTGATGTTGCCCTCATCATACAATAACGCCTGCGGAACGCCAGCCTGTGCCATGATATACTTTACGTGCAACTCTATTGCCTTTACCAGATGGTCAATGTCTGGCGAGACATCAAGATTATGCACTGCAACATCCTCATGCGGATCATCTTCTATCCCGAGAGCTATCTCACCGTTAAGAAACATTGGGGCAATCTCTGACAGCTCATCATTGGGGTCATCTTCTGCCGTTCCCTTTTTCTTGAAAATTACAAGAGCTCGACTTGTCCAGTTTGTCTTGGCATACTGTGGCATTACCCTGTCAAGCAGAGACCTCAGAGTTCGTGAAGGGCCAATCATTGACTGCATAAACGAAAGTCCGTAAAACCCGCCACGAAAAATTGCCGACTCTGGCTCGTGTTCCATGTATAGCATGTCTTCTGGCTCATAGATTTCCGAGTACCACCGAATTGTCACGCCATTAAGATCCCAACTGTTGGTATCCTGTCTTATCAGTCCCATGTCTCGGGGATGTATTGACTTTAGGACATTTGGTATCTCTTTTTTTCCCTTGTAAAAGGGCAACTGCGGATCATTTTCGATATAGTCATACGCAATCATGGCACGCCCATAAATCATTGCCCTCTTTACAAGAGCCTTGAACTTTACCTGTGTAGAGTATGTCAGTCTGTTTTTTCTTTTCTCAAGGGATTTGTCCACGTCCATCAGCTCATCAATGACATACTGATACTTTTTGATCAGCTTGGTATCTTCTTCTGGTTTTTCTGTGTTTGGTTTTTTGAGTTTCAGTATCGGCTTGACCCCCTTTTGACCGAACATAAAGGAGACAAACAGGTCAACAATTCTTCCTGCAATGGAGTTCATGTACATGTCCTGCAGTACGATATAGTCATAGTCCTGATACGGATTAAAATAGAAAATATTTGGCAGTGGATTCTTTCTGGCAGCGGACATTTGCTTTGCGGATAGCTGCTTGTAGCCTGTTGCTGGAATCTTGTCTGGAACGTGTGCCTGCACCTGCTCCATGTTCGGAATCCACCCAGTAAGTTTTGCCATCTTTTTGGCATGAGGCCCCACTGGCCCCGCAGAGAACGGATTTTCTCCCTCAGCTCCCGAGCCTTGTGGAGATACAGACACAAAGGCATGACGTTTTGAGTTTTTTGTCTTCGGCTCTACACCGTCTTTTTCTGACTTGCCACGATATTTCCTGGCATGGCCGTCAGACTTCATCACTGAGACTGTCAGGAACTGATATAACAATATGTGGGTTTAATGTGAAAAGTGTCCTCAAAAAACCGAATTGTGTCTGGGTGTTGCTATGTCATTGATAAAGTCCTTATCTGAGGCATATTCCATCTCGATTGAGGCACTTGCCCTTCTTCCATGTCCGCCAAACCTTGCCAGCAACAAATAGCACACAAACAGATTCACAAACGTATGAAGCGTATCATCTGGCCTTCCTGCAGGGTGGTCATACTCCATGTACTGCTTGCCATTGATTTTCACTACCTCCCCTTCCACTGCCGTTAAATGATCAATGACAAACTGTATGTCCTCACCGCCTGGCAATTGCAGTCTTGGCACCAGCTCTCCGTCAACTGTCGCAAACTCTTCGAGAATGTTCTTTATCTTCTCTATTGCCCATGACCTGTCTATCTCAAAGAGGTTCTTTCTTTTGAGGGTCTTAAACTCCTGTCTTGAAGGAAGCGGTGATTGTGGCCTTTTCAGGTATCTTACCTTCCTTGCACGAGAGCCAAAATACCCCTCAAGTCTCTGCACGCAGTGGGTTATGCCCCATCCGTCCTGTGCTATGGGCTGGGCCTTGTACCTGTTGAGTATGTCAATTACCTCTACGGCAATGTCCTCATCAGAAGGCATTGGTGGAAGCTTTTTCATGTACAGTACGTCAATTACTGGCTGTACCATGTCAGTTATCTGTGCTATTGTAACAACAGTAAAGGCAGTCTTGCCACCGCCCCAGTCAATGCCAGCAATTACAGGCCCCAGAGAATAATCAATGTCTTCTGGAAGGACAAATCTCTTCTCTGGCACAAAGCACGCCTTGACATTCTCAACGGTAAAGGGCTTGGAAGCTCCCTCGGTATCTTCGGCAAGAATATACATTTGCCTTTCAGCAGGCGTATATTCATCCCACTTTGCAGATATGGCATATTCAGGATTGGAGTGGTAGATGTTCTCGGCATCAGCTACAGATAACGCCAGATTCGGCATCAGGTACTGTGTCATCTTGTAGCCATGTCTCTCAGAGTTTTCTGGGTGCTTGGCAACCCACTTGCCCTTCATGGCTTTCAGCAGATATGGCCCATATATCAGGTCAGATTGCGGAAGGACAAATTCCCCTTTTTTTAGTTCCCTCTGCCAAGAGTATTGTAAATCATTTCTCCATCCCGCTTCTGGATAGACCTTTCCGTCAGAGTCCGTATAGTCCGAATTATTATCAAAGTGCCATTGTCGCTGATCAGTCCTCTTCCACATTAGTGAATAGTCAGAACCCAGAATCCCCCCACTCCAGTGATTTTGGTCGGGCCTTGAGTGAAGGACTGTGTCTCCTTTAGGTTGGCATAGCCTGTCCAGTCAATGTCCTGCCCCTCATCTATCAGGGTAGCATCACCAGACTTGCCGACAAACTGTGCAAATCCATGTGCATGAGTTCCAAGGTTAGTCATTGCATCATTGAGAAACTCTACCTTGTGAAGTTCGGTCTTTCCCCTTACAAGCTGGGTGATGTCCTTGTTGGACTTTAAAACCCCGAATCTGTACTTACGAGTAGACATTGCAGTAAGCGAGGCATCATCCTTTGTGATATAGTTGGTAACAGAAGCAGGTCTTGTAGTACTCATGTATGCCAAAAATCCCATGTTATAGGTAGTCTTTCCAGCCTGGCGAGCTATCTTTAGTTGTATGTGATACCAGTCGTCCTGATAGATTTCCTTCCAGTGAGGAAGATACTGCATAAAGTTCTGATGGCCTTCCACTATTGGCCTGTGCTTACAAGTCCAGTCATAGTAACTGTCAGAATCAGTTATAGTCGTAGGAAGAGGATTTTCATATTGCGTATTAATAGAAATAGTGCTTTTTGTATCTACGAGGGTGTATTGACATAACTAGTCATATACCTTATAGTTAATATTTTTTCAAAAAAAAAAAAAATTCATACTAATCGTGCGATGGGATGATGTCTCAGATCAAAGAATGCTTTTTTCGGGGTTGCAGGACCTAAACATCTGTTAGCTAGTCATGCCATATACTGTTCATGTGTATAGTAAATCATGGACCAACTGGACGTATGTATAGTAAATCATGGACCAACTGAACAGATGTTAAGATGTGTACTACCTGAACGTTTGTTTAGCTAGTCATAGAATTGAACGTTTGTTTACTATTATGGTCATAAACTGAACAAATGTTTAGTTATGTTAGAATAAACTGAACGAATGTAAAGTTCACTCAATGACAGATTAAACAAATGTTTAGTTGTGTAGATATGGAATGGACCATTATGTTTAATTGCAAAAAATGTCCGATATGAGCAGTATTAAGCTATACAAATTCGTATAGCTGAATGCTCTCCAGGAGTTATTATGAATTCGTTAGATTGTTAATAATTGTTATTAACTTTAGGCAGAATTGTTAATAATTGTTATTATGAATTCGTTAGATTATTAATAATTGTTATTATGAATAGAGGCAAATACTGATAGATGTTATTAACTTTGGTCCAGATTGTTAATACTTGTTATTAAGTTTAGGGAAACTTTTAATAAGGGGCGAC
>CAXAKH010000175.1:0-18452 GCA_963969325.1 Lycopodina hypogea | reverse complement strand
CTCTTACCTGTAGATATTTGACCATGCGGCACAGGAAGTCGTTGCCATAAAACGACACTGTCGCGTCCCATATCATCTGAGGCAGGACATTGAAAAACGCCACAAACAAGTCGGCGCAAGAGAGGTGTACGATCATCATGTTCATTCGAGACAGTTTCTTCCGTCGCCAGCAGAGAAGGACGAGAAGTACGACGCCATTTCCGAAGACGGCGAGAAAGAAGATCAAAGCTTGAACGGCGACCTCGATTCGCGCCAGATCCTGGTCATGCGATAGCGTGAAGTTCGTAGAGTTACCGGAAGTGGGCTCCAGCGACGAGCTATTGACGATATCACCCAGGAAGGGGAACAGTGTCGGCGTTGACGTCATATTGAAATAGCGTTTCCGGTTCCGAGAAAGTTGAAACAATCACTGTATTAAGAGTCACAAAGTCGTACTTTCAATTCCTCCGAGTCCATAATCCTTAAACTATTTTAATAATAGTCACTAACAGTTTGTTTTCCCTTCGTCCATAAACATTTAAAGCACAATGTCCAGAGTTATAGGTTTACTGACGGTCAAATTCAGCCGAAATCAGTTGAGAAAGTCATCGCAAGCAAGCACAGGGCGAGAAGAAGCACAAAAGTCGTCTGCTTGCCGACAGGGTGAATTAAGCCGGCAATGTGGAGCAGGCCTAATGCTGAGGCGATGTGATTACTGTAGGTTATACGGCACACACGGGGGCGGGCGAGGCGGTGGCTCCAGGGAGAGCTGACTGGCAGGTCGACAGTCACGTGTTATCAAGACAACAACTCACCAAACTACCATGATAATTCCACACACTCCTCTGAGATAACTCCTGAAAGACAACAAGATGTTTGTTAGACAGGTGAACAAGGGTTGTAATAGATACTATTATATTTTAGTTATGAGTTAGGCCTATATAGTGTGACAATAACAAGGAGTCAGGTTTCAGTTTATAGTCGTACGTATTAAACAGTAATTCGATATAATGGTGGATCATCCATGGAATGACAAACAACACACATTATGATATGATCAGTCTGGCGGTTACCTTTGCTATTTCACATTTTCGAACTGTAATTAATTATAGATTGCAAATACCAAAGAGATATGTCGACCTCTTGAATAGTTTGATAAGGAAAATCAGCCATAAATATGGCCCACGTTTCCCTTTGGTTTTTTACCGCTGCACGTCCACGCCAGGGTTGATATCTACGCAGAAGTGAAATTAATTTTAGTCGTCGAATCGCCTGTTTGGTTCGATAGCTCACTCGGCTAATCACCAACGTGATAAAGTCACACATTATACATTGAACGAAGACAATAACCAGTAGATCATGGATGTTTCAGCTGCGTCTGACTAAATACCATTGCTCTCCCCACACTGTCGATTTCCCACATGGTGATTGACAACCTCTCGATATGACACACCCTGTCCAAACATTATCAAATTAATTCGAAAATAAAACTAAAAGATGTCCTTGAAGCAACAGAGGAGCGGCGTAATATCAATGTATCCTTCCATGCGGTTTTTCATCCATGAAATGGTGGCGTAGACAGTTTTTTCCGTGTTACATGGTGGGAATCAAGTAAATCCCCAAGGCCAACATGTCGTTGTTCGTGTACTTGTGATGGTAACTCGTGAAAGCAGCCTGGAGGTGTTGTAGAAAAACTGGTCAATTTAACATCATTGTACTGACGGGGGAACTAGAGTACTGACTGATGGTTGTACATGTACACATGGCACTCGGGGTCATTCGGAGCTCTAGATATCACAGTTGGATAGTTAGGGAAAGACTCCACCATGTAGACATGAGTTAAACAACTAATCCCTATGTGCTGCTGTTCAAGTCAATATTGAATACAATGTCTGGCTGCATTTTGCAAATTACAAGGGACAATGCAAAAAGTCAAATGCACACCCACAGTATTAAAACAGTTGTTAAATTATCTGCCAGAATATACTTTCACCTTTTGATGGTCAATTGTGCCTTACGAAAAGACATATAAATTAATTACCTACACCCACGCATCTACGTGTACATAATACGTACGTGCCCCCTCTCTATCAAAAAGTTAGTGCCCCTTATATATACGAAGCGGATGTCTTTCTGTCATCTTGTCAATCTCAAAGGCTACAACTACAAAGGGATCGGTCAGTGGTCTTGCTGACATTCACCCCTACCGCCGGCACGTTGACCAAACAATACGTCCAATAAACAGGTCGCCCATTACCCATACGAAAGTGAACTGTAGAGCACTACGCCTATAGGCAAATATACAATGCCAACAAAACACTGAGGTTAGTTAGACACGTAGACGCTGTTCATCTGTATTACCATCTGGTGACTCGTCATTATTTTGATCCTAATCGCCTCTACAGATGGTGTTAAAATACATTTGGTTATACGATAGATCACATAGATGTAGGGCCAAGCTATCAATGACAGAGATGCATGAAATTGTACATAACTTTGATAACAGCTAGGCCTATAATAGAGCTATCTAGTTTGAAAGATAACACGCAGAGGCGGACCACGTGGATACGCCTATATCGTTGACAGCTTATTTACTGCAATAAACTGAGAAATAAAGATATCGAATATCTATATAAATTAGATATCTACATGTACGTCGTGATGACGTTCGACGTATTAGCCAGATTAATACTTATCAGCTTTCGTTTTCTGTTTATTACTTGTCGTTGTTTCTTAAGGGAAAATTTAAAGGTAGGAGTATTTCTTGACACATCTTACGATTTCCTTTATTGCATAAACAAACACATTAATGCTAAAGTAACTTGCATATTGCACATGCACTTTTAATGTAATGGCCAGATTAATAATAACAACATCAATTAGTATATGATAATGAAATCCATTACAAATTTATTTGGTAATTTCATTGTTCACTTTATACAGTTTTCTAGTTACTAGTCAGTGAGCGGCACGTGGGTTTAGCATCCTTCCTTCAAATTAATTATATAATCTCATGTAAATTTTTCTTGCTGCAAGAGAAGGGCGACATTGTGTTGCTTGGCGTGCAGGTGATTCTGACATTTTGAGCCGTATGAAAAACGTAGGCTGCCGACGATATGAAGGAAACCCCGATCTGAAATTAGCTCTACAGACACAAAGTCAAAGTCACATCAAAACAACTACAATCAACGCTACGTTAATTATATGGCGTCCGTTAAATATTAGTAAATCACATTTACTTCGGTAGGTCAGTAAATATCTAGGCAATTTGTGAAATATTTGCAATGACGCCTACCATTTGTCTGAAGGTTTATTTAAAAAATCTATAGATGTATACGGAGTAAAATTTACAAGTCGTACCATCATTGTAGTTGTCTGTGCCTCCACACCGGATATTAAATGTGTTTAATCGCCCCATATAATTAGTGTTCAAAGAAAATATAGCCCAACTGTTGACACCATCAAAGTTGTATAATATACTGCAGACCATTATGAGTGAACGATTAAATAGAGTCTGCCGAAGTTCGTAGTCCTGAGTGCTTAAATAACAGCAGTACTTACTGTAAACCGAAGACTACATGTATATATAGCAACATGATAATTGAATTAAGACAACGTTATGTAAAAAAATTAAATGATAGAGCCCTGTCACCCCTGTAAAGGCACCTCTAGTGTCTTGACGATTTATAAATTCTCGTTGGAAGCCTGAGAATGAGTGGACAGTAGAGATACGACGATGGGTCATCTGACAGCTTCTGACACTGGACTTTTGGGACTGGGGGCTTCTGTGCATAGGTCATAATTCCTTGTCAGTGAGGGAGTAGAAGAGCGATGCAATTATGACATATGGGTGACCGTGTCAGGGGTTTCACTATGACCACTGTCATCCATCTTATCTGCCAATCAGAGTGCTTCCATTGACACGTGATGAGGTCACGGGGGTCAAGGAAGGACAGTTTATCAGAATTCACCTCTCTGTCAAACACCGGATATTGAACATTAATCAACCAATGAAATCTCTCCTTCGACATCTCTGCGGGCCTCAATCACCAATAACACGTGATTTACAGTAAACTGCCAGTTTCCGGTGCTATTTCGCGAGCTAGCACGCGCCAGTGGTCACAACTATTGCCATGGCCTAATTTTTGTCAGCTTTGTAGACTCGTGGATTTAGTTTGTCAACGAAGGAAAATGCGCTTAACTTCTGTTGATAGCATTTCCAATTAAATGAACTCAATGTTGATCACTTAGATTACTGGCAATAACACTTCCAGAATCAATTAGCCTGCTCATCAATCGACCTAGGTTTGGTAAATTAGGCATAAATTGTCCCCAAAGGATTCCTCAAATCAATGTACATGCATGATGTAAATATTCCAATCTGGTCTAGACTTCCTACACAATGTTTGACAATTTGCAATAAAGAATACAGATGGCTGGATTAACCTATCGTAGGCACTCTACATGGAGCATGCATCGTCTTAAGATGTAGAGAAATGCGTGATCCATTCTGGCACATATATATCTAATGACGGTAATGACTTACAGCTAAGAATCAGTTTACAACTCACAGAAATTCCAAATCATTTGCCCCTCCTATCATTTTATATCAATATTACTCAGCTGCTCGCTTACGATCTATCGAAAACCGACTCAAATGATGACTCTACGGAGAATACTCGGGGTTCTCAATTATGATTTACACAATCTGCCCCAAAATCTCTCGTTGTGTAATGTATCTGATAAAATGGAGCTTAATAGAGCTACTCAGGAAGTATCGTTTGTAAGAATTAATCAACCATGAAGCAGTTGTAAGGAAGATGTCACTGAAAAAGTTATGAATAGCAATGTCATTGATTAATATTGAATTGCTTAAAATAAAAAGTATATTGAAGACAGTGTAAGTGGAAAATGACAGTTACAGTATTAGGAGAACTATGGATACCTTTTAAAAGCCCATTCTGTTTCTGTATTAGCCTATATACATGTAGATAGCTCGGTACTTGCTGCTATCGTCTGCGTGTGAATTACTCAATTTTGCCACGTAAATGATTTCCTGCAAATTTACACAGCCTTTAGCAATTTGGCATGGGCCAACATGCACAGCCATTTGTTCTTTTCGCAAAAAACTCTGAGATACAATGAAGGATGTGGTGGGAAAATACAATATGGTGTTATTTTCAGCTCTTATAATTGACAAGTCCCCCACACAATAAATGAAGCTGCATATAAACACCAGATGACATACAGAGCCTCCTGTGTTAATAGGGCTATATGTAATCATCGCAGACATTTGAGAGGGTTTCACGACCATGCTGTTGACGGATAGGACTAGTGATACTAGTGAAAGGTTAATCATGTCCAGGCCTAAATTTGTGCACCCCACGTGGACTGAATGTATGTACATTGTATTGTACATGACTCTTGCCAAATTGAATGTACTATAGCTTATAAATGTTCCATATGTTTTAACTACTGGTTTTTGCAATTTTAATTTACATCTGCTCTTAAATGTATACATTCCATAATGTATACTACCATACTACCATAAGCGTTTCTGTGTAATAGACTAATAGTGGTACTACATTATTGGTCTGCTTGTATTCAGTACGTAGATCATTCTAGATGATAATGTGTATCATTAGCCACCTCCCCCCCCATAATTAATATCAGAATATGACTTAAGTTTGTCACACTTTCACATATCACATAACAAAAGCAAATAATTTGGCATTACCAGTTTTGATTTTTTTTGGGGGAAAAAAAGTGAGTGGAAGTGACTAAAATGATGGGAAGAAAAGACATAGGCTATATATATATATCTTCTAAACTGACAAAACGGTTTCTGATTCAATAAAGTTGAACCAGTATGTCTCCGTATCCACTATATATTAAACATTCAAACAGCAATGGTATAAATTCGACCAATTCAATTTCGACCTATCTATGTCAAGTGTATTTTAATTTCTTTGGTTTAATTTTGACCACAATTAATTGAAACCATTGTAGCCCAATTACGACCATGGGTTGGCTAATTTCAACATATGTCATATTAAGACTAGAGAAGTGGTCAAAAATAAGCTGCAGTTGTCTAAACCAGGCCATGTTATAATAATATTTTAAAACGTCTTCTTCTAGGCTTTATTTTAATATTTTAATATAGTGTTTAATTGTTTTGCAATGGTAATTAGTCCAACTTTACCTTAAAATACACTGTATTCACATATTTGTATTAGAAATAGTTGAAAAAAGGTTGACAAGCTTAATTTCGGCCAAAGTGTGTTCTGAGGTGGTCGAAGTAAGGCATATTCCCCTATCCAGTACAGGACAGTCTGTTGGCTGTCCGTGGCCGATCATTGAATTTTTATCAGGTGTGTATCAGCCCAATTATCGACACTTGTATTTGGTTAAAAGCTTTATTTGGAATGCACGTAAAACTGAAACATAACGAACACACTTGTAAGAACACTTCAACAGAAACGAACACCACTCTATTTCATATCATCAAATCTCTCTTTTTCTTTATAAATATACTAATATCATACGACATTAACACACATTAACATAAATTCCATTATTAAACACACTATATTATCACCTACCATCGCTTTGGCAGCGGGAAAGGACAGTTAATTGGCAGCGTGTTTCTTGCACGTTTGAAATCCGCCGGTCATGTCAACAGTGCACGTCATCCGCATGTAAATGGTGCACCAGTAGTCTGCCGTTGTAACGGCTACTCGCTTGGCGAGCACATGGCTCCTCTGAATCTTTGCATTCACACAGTATATAATAACAATATTAACAATGTTAAGACTCACTCTAATTAAAACATTTAACATTTACATTTTATCTACATGTTACAATCAAGCTCCTCGATGGGTGAATCCCCTTTTATCTATGTGTTACATTCTAGCTCCTCAACAGGTGAATCTCCTTGAATCATCAAGATAAGCTTATGGATAGGCCTCTCATAGACTCGACCTCTGAACCTCACTGATACAGAACGAACATGAGAATCTGCACTTTTTCTGACATCATCAATGATGCCAACAGGCCATTCACCACGAGGCATTTGGTCCTCCACTATTAACACTATGTCACCTCGTTTCAGATTCTCATTGGAGGTATTCCATTTCCGTCTAACCTGCAAACTTGGCAGGTAGTCCCTTTGCCACTTGTGCCAGAATTGTTCGGCTAGATGCTGTACTCTTCGCCATCTGCTTCTTGAATAGACGGAGGACTTCTCATGTCTGCCAGGTAATGGTGGTGCGATCCGAGGTTTGAGCGTCAGGAGCATGGCTGGTGATATTGGCACGATGGAATCTGCTCCAGTAACATCGTTGACTGCAAGAGGCCTACTGTTCACTATTGCCTCTGCCTCACAGAGGAATGTAGTGAGCAGGTCGTCATCAAGGTGTCCTGCATACTGCCTGAGAATGACATTCATAACGTTGCGTACACTACGGATCAACCTTTCCCATAAACCTCCCATGTGGCTAGACAAGGGTGGGTTGAAGTTGAAGCTCACCATGTCACAGTGGTGTTGTGCGAGCCTATCACGAAGTTCTTCTTTATTCATGCTCGCTCTTTCCTTGGTTAACTCATTGCTAGCTCCTGTAAAGTTGGTTCCGTTATCACATCTCAACTCTCTGACAGGTCCGCGCCTAGATGTCATTCTCCGGTAACCGTTCATGAACTCATTGGTTCCCAGAGCCGTCAGCATCTCTAAGTGTACGGCTCTGGAGTAGAGGCAGGTGAAAATCAGGCCATAGCGTTTCACAGTTGATCTGCCCTGTTTCACATGATATGGGCCGAAGACATCCATGCCGGCGTATGTGAAGGGTGCTGTAGGATGGAGTCTATCTGATGGCAGATCAGCCATTAGTTGAACTTGTGGCTTTCCTCTAAAGCGAATGCACATTACACAGCTTGATATGACCTTGTATATAGCCTCTCTTGCACCAGTGATCCAAAAACCATGTGTCGTTATTTCATACAATGTAGTCTCCCTGCCCTGATGTTTGCAGAGGGAGTGACAGTGACTTATTATCCTCTGTGCTAGGAGTGCTTTCCCATTGATAATGATCGGGAACTTCTGCTCATATGTCAGGTCAGAGTCTCTTGTTCTTCCTCCAACTCTAATGACTCCTTCGGTGTCTAAGAACGCTGCCAACTTTCTGAACTGTGACGATTCGTTGTCTTTATCTTTCCTCAATCTTTTGAGCTCTGTTTCAAAATTATTTTGTTGGTGAAGTCTTGCTACTTCTAAACTGGCTTTGTGTTTCTCCTAGGTGTCGATCGGCTGATATGGAAACGTGACTGAAGATTTTCTTTTGGCAACTTTCTCCAACAGTCTCCTCTTAAGTCGTAGCATCACCGCAACCACTGTAATCAACTTGTTCCAGCTAGATATTTGTTGAGTGACACCTTCCATCTGTTCCAGGAACTCATTCTTTTCCCGTGCATCTGTGCTAAGGACCATGTTCTTTCGTATGGCTGGGTCGTCTATTTCCAAATCAGGTATCTGTCGTGCAGGTATTGGTCGATTCTGTCTCACGAATTCTGGACCTTTAAACCAGAAGTCGTTGTTTACCAGCTGGGTTGCTGGTACGCCCCTAGAGGCCAAGTCAGCAGGGTTCTGCTCCGTTTCAATGTAGTACCAGTCTGTGGGGTTGGACTTATCTCTGATGGTTTGTACTCGGTTTGCTACGTACATATGAAAACGTTTTGAGTCATTTTGTATGTAGCCCAAAGCCACTTTACTGTCTGAGTAGTAATGATGCTTGATTTCATTGATTTTCAGTTCTGTCTCTAGAAATCTACCCACGTTGACTGATGTGACACAGGCTGTCAGCTCCATTCTTGGGATGGTGAATGGTTTGGCTGGGGTTACCCTAGCTTTAGCCATGACGAGTGAGGTGGCTACTTGATCTTTATCATTGAACATTCTCAGGTATGAACATTGGCCATAACCGGACAGACTCGCATCTGAGAAATGATGTAGCTCATATTTTAAGACTGGATCAAAACCTTCTGGTTTGTAGCATCAGTCTATCTTTATCTTTGCAATCTCCTGAAGGTCGTTTCTCCATTTTGTCCATCTCATTTCAATATCTTGGCTAAGGGGTTCATCCCAATCTGTGCCCTGGATGCATATGTCCTGGAGGATCCGTTTTCCCGTCAGTATAAATGGGGCAAGAAAGCCCAATGGGTCGTATATTGAGCTTACTGATGAAAGGATTCCCCTCCTGGTCACTGGCTTATCTGGTAACTCAACCTTGAATTTGAAGCAGTCACCCTGTGCACACCAGAGTATTCCCAGTGTTCTCTCCAGGGGGAGAGCATCCCTAGACAGGTCGATTTGCTGAATGTCCTTGGCTCTGGTTTCCACAGGTAGTGCCTCCAGAACCTCTCTCTTATTGCTTGCAAACTTGTGGAGGTTAAACTTTCCCTTGCTGCAGCGCTGTCAAGCTTCCAGAGCCAGGTCTATGGCTTCCGCCACAGTGGGCATTCCATCCAAACCATCATCCACATAGAAATTTTCTTGGATGAACTGTACAGTGGACCTCTTGAACTCTGCTCTGTGATCCTCCGCTATTCTTCTCAGTGCATAGTTCACACATCCAGGTGAGGATGTAGCTCCGAAGAGGTGTACTGTCATCTGGAATGCCACTGGAGACCTATCTAAGTCATCTGTGTCCCACCAGTAGAAACGCAGAAATCTTCTGTGGTCCTTCCCAACCTCGACCTGGTAGAACATAGTCTCAATGTCGCACATTAGAACCACGACCTCCTTCCTGTATCGTATCAAAACTCCACTCAGGTTGTTTATGAGGTCTGGGCCTTGGAGAAGGTAAGTATTGAGGATATGATTCTTGTACTTCAGACTGACATTGAATACCACTCTCAAACTCTGTTTCTTTGGGTGCATGACACCAAAGTGTGTTACGAACCAACCTGGGGTTTTCAATTCCTCTTGTGAGACTCGTTCAGCATGGCCCCTCTGTAGTAGCTTGGTCATGAATTCTTTGTACTGTTGATGATATGCAGGGTCTTTCTTAAGTTTTGTCCTAAGTTTGTATGTGAGACTGAGGACCTGCTGTCTGTTGTCGGGTAAAACTGGTTCTTCTTTAAATGGCAGAGGTAGTGTAACTCTCCCATTCTGATCTCTCTGGTAGCCTTCCTCCATGCACTTTATGAATTTTCTGTCCTGTACTGACATGGTCTTCTGTGAAATGGACTCTTGGAACTCCATCTCAAACATCTTGGCCACGTAGAGTGGAGTTACTTCTTTAGCTTCCGTGCGAAGAGACCATTAGCACTCCTTAGTCTTTAGCTCGTTGCGTTTCAAGTTTCCGACAACACCCCAGCCCACATCCATCCTCACTGCATAAGGCTCCTCACTGTTGCCCGTGATACAGTCTCTTGGCTTCATAGCTGACAAGCAATTCCTCCCCAGCAGGATTCCTATAGGGACCTTCCAATCGACCGGCTCCATTTCTTTAGCCACGTCTTTCAGGTGAGGCCATTGTTTCACAAGGGTGAGATCCGGGATATGTGTGTGGTCCGCAGCAATCTCTGTCATAGTGTATAGCTTTGGGACTTTAATCTTGTTGCACATCTGTATGTCGCTAATAAAGATGTCTCTTATTTTCTTCACTTCAGAGACCTCCACTCCGGCCATGGTTCTCAGCTCAAGGGTTGTGTCTGTTCCAGTCAGCTGAAGTTGATTTGACAAGTCATCTGTCATGAAGCTACAATTCGCCTGTGTATCAATCACTGCATAAGTTTTGAGTGGAGACCCAAATGACTTGTCAGAATGCACATAAACGGGAACTATCAACGTGGAGTCAGTGTCTGTAAGAGTTTTAGTGAGGTTGACCACTGCACTTTCCTTCTGTGTGGTACCACTGTCTTGGGGCATGTTCCACATCCTCTCCCTTGGTTTGAAGTTATCGTGAAAAAGGGTGTGATGGTTTCCTCCACAAGTGTTACAACCCCTTGCTCTGCGGCAAAATTTAGACACATGGCCCCCTACCAGGCAAGCTCGACAGAGTCGTTTCTCTCTAGTTAGAACGTAACGTTCGTTGAGGTTCATGTTGTTGAACCCAGGACACTCGGCTATGGGATGTTCCTTAGAGCAGAGGACACAAAGACTTGGTCTGAGTTTAGACTCGGTGAAGTTGCAGGATGCTTCTTCGTGGGTATATTCAAGCTCTTCTTCTGCGTGGATTCTTTCCTCTGCATCTCCTGCAGTCTCAGTGTAAAGGACTCTGGCTTGCTTGATGTTTCTGTGAGTTTCCTGTCTTTCGGCTAGTACTCCTTTCACTGGTCCTGTCTCTATCCTTGCCTGACGTTTCATGAAGTTCACAAAGGTGGAGAAGGGGGGATACTGCTGGTTTCTAACTCTTTTGCCATCCTTGTATAACCAGTTATCCACTGTATTGCTCCAAGCATCTAACATTCGTTTGGGTAACTTTCGAAGGATCTTTCTATTCTCATTGCCATCATCAAGGATTTCCAAATGTTGATTCTGTATTTTCATAGAAAGGCATGAGTCCAGGAAGTCTGCGAATTTACTTATACCTGCTCCATCGGAGTCTCTAATTGGAGGCCATTGGTCAAGCTTCTGTCTCACCGCTTCATACACTCTATAAGGATCACGGTACCTCTCCTCGAGAGCTTCCATAGCTTTCAAATAAGCTGGGACGGATTCTAAATGCTGCAGGTTACTCACGCACTCTTTAGCTGCGCCAGAGGTGTAACGTTTCAAATAAACGATGCGTCTTTCTGGTTTAACATCATTCTCTACCAGCTCTTCAAAGGATCTTCTCCAGTCTTCATACTCTAATATATTTCCGGTGAAGACATCCGGGTCTATTGTGGAGGTATTACGGTTAGACCTTATGAGGGCTTCGGTCATCTTTTCTAGGAGGTACTCGTATCGGTCTGCTTTCTCATCACTGTTCTTGAGCGAGGATCCACTTCCATGATCTCTATGCGTGGATTCGTGTCTAGGAGGGTTTAAATGTGTAGATTGAACTTTTGGTTTGTCTTCCTGCTTTTTGTCTCGACTGATCTTTCTAGAAGAAGAAGTGTAACTTCTGCTAGCTCGGGAAATGCGACTATGCTTGTCCTCCTCGAGCTTTGATAAAACCTCTAGCTTCTTTCTGCTTATCTCAAGTTCGGTTTCTAGTCGCAGTAACTGTTCCTTCTGGGCAATTTCCTGTTGCATGTGTGCCAGTTTCTGTTTCTCCGCATCAATCTTCACCTGTTGGAGCATTGCTTCTTTTCTGGCCTCTAGTTCTACTTGTTTACTAAGTTCTTCTACCAACTTTTCCTCGTTATTTGATGCTCTAGAGCTGGTAGACTTTCTTGAACGTGCGTAAGCTCTTGAGGTCACTGAAATGCTGTCCTGTGGTTGCAATTCTTCTTGGTTGAAGAGGTCTTTAAGAGTCTCCTCCGCATACTGAATCTGTTCGGTTTCTTCCTTGTAGAATTCATGATAATGCTGGGAGTTTTCGGCAGACAGGTCTTTAGTTTCTTTCTGTTCAAGAGTTTTCAATTTACTAATGTCTTCAGTCACTTGGATGTGGTCATCTTTGAGATTATCCAATTCTTGGTTGGGTTGTTGGGCCTTTTCTGTCAGTATCTGTAAATTCTGTATCAATCCCAACCTCATCTTGACTGCTTCACTCTCTTCCATGCTTCATAAATGGTCTTGCATGCGTCTGGTCAACTTGACTTGTCTACCACTTCGAGTTCTAATTTCCACCATCTCCGCCATTTTGTAGCGATGTTTTACTGTATCAGCCCAATTATCGACACTTGTATTTGGTTAAAAGCTTTATTTGGAATGCACGTAAAACTGAAACATAACGAACACACTTGTAAGAACACTTCAACAGAAACGAACACCACTCTATTTCATATCATCAAATCTCTCTTTTTCTTTATAAATATACTAATATCATACGACATTAACACACATTAACATAAATTCCATTATTAAACACACTATATTATCACCTACCATCGCTTTGGCAGCGGGAAAGGACAGTTAATTGGCAGCGTGTTTCTTGCACGTTTGAAATCCGCCGGTCATGTCAACAGTGCACGTCATCCGCATGTAAATGGTGCACCAGTAGTCTGCCGTTGTAACGGCTACTCGCTTGGCGAGCACAAGGTGCCTAGGCAAGACCGAAAACGAGCTGCCTGTGCTGAGAAGGCCAGAGACTAAAACACCACTTGATCACCATATTGAAACATGTCTGTTAATAAGCAGTGAAATGAAGTTCAACACACTTGGTTCACTTTCAATGAAAGTAAAATTTTATCAACATAGGCCTACCTGTACATCAAACGGGGCATGATACGTCTTACAACACACTCATGTAGGCCTATATACAGTGTGTCTATGTGTAGGCCGATATCCATTATAAAGGCTTCAAATCTACCTTCTACAGTTGGATACTTATTCCAAACTATTACAACTGTTAGAAATAACCAGGTGAGCCACTAACAACTAACAGTTATATGATATACAGTTAGTAGATATGCAGTTTTCACACCAACTGTTAACAGCTGGTTAATTACCCAATAACATGATTTTGTAGGGCATTACACTTTTTTAGTGGCCCAACATCAGTCTTAGTGGCCCGATATAGCCATTAGTGCCCAAGGTGAAGCCCTGTATGACAATGCCATTTATTATAGAGTGAAGATCTAAGGCCTTATCTTATGAAATATTAGTGATGACTTGGAACAATGCTCCCCATAGTGACTTGTTGAGTCTTACTGCTAAAATTAATGCAATAGAATGACATGCTACGCTCGACAGTTTCCAGATTTGTTTCATGGTTTGGTCACTGAGAAGCAAATGGGTTAAATGCCTATTTTTTAAAGAGTTCTTCCGAAATTTCCTTCTGTTATTTGCCCAGTTTGCTGTTGTCAAATAGAATAGGTCATTCATGTAAAGTTACCTCAAATCATACCAGTAGACGTCATTTGGTTTGGGGAACTTGCGTTCATGTTCATCAATTAAGCCAGCTGGGAGATATACTATAACGTATAATCTACACGATCAAAGAAACCACTAAATACGCAAACGGTTGCCAAGCATAACACCCAATCAATTTGTGTGGTGGAGCCCACAACAACACAGCTGGAATCCCTCAATGAATTTATAAACCTTTTGGTTTGGGGGAACTTGCATTCATGTTCATTAATTAACCCAGCTGGGAGATATACTATAACGTATAATCCACACGATCAAAGAAACCACTAAATATGACTTCTTTTTTAGAAGTAGGCTTTTTTATTTGTAAAAGACTGATGTAGCTGGTATTTAAAGCATACATACGTGTATGTATACATACAATAATGATAACAACTTGTGTAGGATTCAGTACAGGTATTCTATTATTTTACAATTTGAGGCAAAGTATATGTTTAGTATTTGCAGAAATAAATAATACATAATTATTCACATTCTGCACTTAAAACAAAGTAAGCCTGTAGATACTGGGCTGTTGATTTCATTTCAAAGTTTCTTTTTAGTATCTAAATTTTCTTATCGAAGCAATCCATATGCAATCACGGATTGAATAAAATGTTTGCATGTTACCTGCGTCTCTAGGCCCTGTGTAATTAGCAATACACGATCTCCGTGAACGTCACGGTTATTAAACATGCGGGCCAATGTATACATGTACATGTACATGTATGTGTCACGCTATAAATACTGACAACATTCTTTGCTCATATTTTGCAGTTTAACTATCGACCTACATTTAATAAGGCTACCAAACACAGTTCGATCTATATGTAAACGTCACAACTTACATGTGAAGTAGAAGGAGTGTTTAGGACGATTTTCACACAAAATTTGACACCAGTGAAGCAATTTGGAACTAATCTCCGCTCGCTGCCTGGATCTCGCTCACGTTCAGGTGATCGAGCTGATATAAGCACATGCGTGTGTACAGTACTTGGTCAGCAAGGGGCTCCCAACGACAGGGGCACAGTTTTTTTATTTTGCCAAGACAATGGCACTGCTGAACCAATATCAGCATGAATTCTATGGAAAATCTATTGGTGAACCACATTGAAGGTCGGGAATTAATGAAACATAGCTTGATCATGCAAGTCAACATGGCAAATACTGGTTACCCATTGGTAGGCTCGGCCCAACAACCTCGAGCTTATGCCAAACGTAGTGCTTGAAACATGGAGTCTCAATTTCAGTAAATGAAAACAGCTTCATATCATGAACTTTATCCGAACCAGCTAACATCCATTTGGTGGATATGTCGACCATATAGGCCTCCATGTAGGTCTACTTCCTATACTATATCTATTGTTTTCGACATAAACAGGTAAATATATAGATAGAAGATGACAATACGAAAGCTATCTGTTTGTTGTGATTCATTTACCAAAGCTATATAAAACATTGACCAAGGGACGACTTTCGATGATCTAATGCCTCAAAGACTTACAAATATGCCACGTCTTGCCACTGTGGTCTAGCCCTAATTACTATGCATTCGTTATCCACGTGCGATGTGATTTATTAACCCAGGAAACATTTAATGAATCAACCTCTGTCACAAATAGAATGCACAAGGAAGATATGATTACTCTCACATGCAACATTCGACGACTTACAGACTCAACTACAAGTGTAAAATCCAGTAATCCAGTTATTGTATGTTAACTCTACACGTATATACTGTATAATGAAATATAGTCAGGTCAAGCAGCATAACCATGAGTGCATATATATAGTTATGTACACCAAAGCCTTCACAGATAAGTTGGAAGGAAACACCTGGATTGGGAGGAAACAAAGGCAGGCACACATGTACTGGTCGAATGTATATAGGCCTATATATGGGCCTTACATACTTACACATGTGTTATGTGCTAGAACCTGTACACACAATTAGTACGGGCAACTCGCTAGTATAACTCATATTTGCTGTGCAACACCCTTCAATTCTCACCAGCTTACTGCTATGTACAAGCCATATGATCGCTACGTGGCCTGACACCTGCAGTAGCTGTCTGATGACTGACCAGTGACAGGAAGTCACGAGTGCTCTTTACTCTCTACGTGTTTACTGTCATTCCGTAGTTCTTTCAGCATGGACTTGGTATAATTCTAGTGTGACCTGAGGCTGTCATATGCAACCCACAGCCCATTTATAAATGCTGTTGTGCACAGCAAGTAATGTGCAAAACAATAATGTCCTTGTTACCGCTCTTGGATTTATGGCTTAGGGTTGGCTTCTGAATGTCACCGAAGCACTTTTAATTTCAAAGATGCAAGATTAGTCCAGTTGAAAGAATAAACCAGGTCCATCGTCTACGATGTTTTAATACATCTTTCCAGATTAGAAATACGCCTATAGCTACAAAAACTATTAATACATGTACGTGGCTGACTAATAGAACCCAATACATCTATGAGATATAGGACTTCTAGAACTTGATGATCATCAGATCATAGATATTATAATTACTGAGTGTTTCCTGTTTGCACTTGTACACGAATAGAAGCAAGAAAAATTAGATATTATCAGGGGTGGCCGTTTGAAACAGGAAATGAGAAAGACGGGGATTCTGTGCAGAGTACTAAACAACAATCAGCCTCCCACCTCATCCTATGTGTAAAAGTCTTTGTCCTGTGTCAACAGATAATACGCATATATATATATATATATATATATATATATTTCTATTCTATATACTATAGCCTTTTATACACATGTGCTATTTACCTGCTAGGAGTTCCCTTTCAGGTGAAAATAACACGGACATCAGTCAGCCATGATGATATCAGTTCCAGGCGGAAGTGATCATAGCTACTTACCACGTGCAGCTGTACATAACTCGAATCTGACTGGCAAGTGTGGATATGCAGTCTTGACAAATGTCGTAGATGCAAAAGTTTGTGCACGGCGGGATTGAAAAGGCCTATCTTTTACCATGTCCGATCTTGTTAATGCTAGCCCGTGTTGTCTTTATGGCAATCACGCCATAGGAGCTGGCAGCAAGGGGATTGGTCAGCAAATGTAAGAGAAAGATAACAACTCTCCAGGTCGAGAGAGGCAAGGGAATTTAAAAATGGGGTCAAGCTTGAACTCTCCCTAGCTCTCCAGCAAGTTTAATCTGACTACTACATTTTCACATTAGCCATTTAAAAAAAAGATAATCGGAGAACCAAACCAACGGCAACACGGTAGATGAAGACAATAGTTGATCGTGAAGTCAATACGAAACTTTACGAATATGCCTACACTACTTAAATATATGCACGAGGGCAACATCAAGGTAAATGGTTACAAAGTACCACCATGAGAGCCACCAAGAATCTATCGAGACACGCTCTTTCTTGGATTATTCCATTTACATTTGCAAGGATATATGGATAAGTTTGTCGGCGTTGTCATGACCCGACCCTGCTCACATCAATTGCCTCATAAAGGAACGATTTCCCGGCAAGCCCTTCGGCCCCACCCCATGAATTAAGCGAATCCCAAAGTGCCGAGGGATACATCTCGCTTAGTTTGCTCCATGTGTCGCCACACCAAACATACTGAAGAAACTTCACGAATGGTATACCGCCAGCAAATCAGGCAACTCCCTAGATCACAATCTAGTTTTCTACCCTGTCCTTTCAAGCTCCGCTATCGATCGTAGGGGTTCCCAAATTATTATCGATCGTCAAGATATCACGTGCTGAAATTATTTTTCCTCCTTTTGACCTATAATCATGTAGGCCTACAATTCACGCAGGACAACGAGCTCTGCTATTTGAAGAACCTAAACGGCAATAATTTGACCAACTCCCCCCAACCTGTTCGTGGCTCAGTATGACTAGTGTGGGCTTTTGTGTGATACTTAAATAGGCGATGCGGGGGTGAAACACAGCACAATGACTTGCACCTTCACTATAGACTTATTTAAATGGTTAGACCAGAACAACAAAACGTCTATCCCCGGTGACCTCACAGGCACCATTGTCCATCCGGGGAGTTGGGCTGCACCTGGTAATAGACCCGTTGCATGATTAGTATTTTTCTTGCTGAACCAGAGTACAAGTCGCCAAACATGTCTTGTCTTCCACCATGTCCTCATGCTCAATACAACATGTGTAATTATTTCTGTACATACAATGATATAGACTACCAGATCCATTTGTAGACGTACATATAGATAAACAATTTATCTTAGAGAAATGGCATGAAAATTGGGTTGGTGAGAAGGTGAAATTAAAGGGCAAACGACACCACCAAAAACTAGTTCAAATGGAGCCGTAACGGCTTGGAAGATTACCCCTTATTTTGGCTGATGCTCGTAGGCGGCGCTCGTGCTTGTTATTTTGGCCACTGGCGGCGCTGTACACACTATGCCGCTAGGTGGCTACTGCCACTTCCGGGAGTGTTAGAAGGATGACCTCGTGACCT
>CAXAKH010000174.1:0-26790 GCA_963969325.1 Lycopodina hypogea | reverse complement strand
TGTCTGCCCAGTTCCAACCTTTGCTTGTGAATTTGGTGTAAATCCATTTTAGGAACACCTTGAAACTTGTTTTTCACATTTCTTTCTAAAAATACACAAGTCGATATTTGGTATCATTGCTGTCAAAATTCACGTTTACCTGTTTATGAACCGAATGCGCAAAGTTTATTAATGCAGAAAAAAATGAGTGCACATTTATATCGTAATTCTTTTTTTAAAAAAGATCATTTCACCAGCTTTATCACACATAGCAACCCTCATCCTGTTCGTTTGAAACATGTACTCCTCATTATTAAAGTACTGGACTAATTATACCACCCAGTACAGCACGTATGAGGGCCGTGCAATGAGTTAGTTGGCAGGCTTTAGATGAAGTCTTGTTGAGTCAGTCTCGGGGGATCATCAGTCGTCTTGTTTGTCACATGGCTCAGCCTCGACGCGGTGCCAAACTGTGAAAACATGGGTCTTGGTGAAGGTTGATATTGCCCTCAAGTTGGAGGGTGGGCAACAATCTGCAGGGACAGCCATAGGTGTGCGACTTGTTGATCGTGGGCACTGCACGGAGCAAGGGCAAAAGGCCAAGCAGACAGTACAGTATATACTATATTTGCCATGCCACTAGCAGGAGGGACCGTATCGTTTTCATCTCGGAGCTTATTGCTAAATCGGAAGGATTGATCCATCGGTTCGGCGGATTCTTATCTCTGTCTGCCATTTACCACATAACATCATGGATTAGTGTAATTAATCAGAACTCCAATTTGGAAGCACTTTTCATAATCTGCCATGGGATTTGAGTGACCCATTGAACGGATTGACACAGATTGATCTTGACCGTGTCTGACTTAACTTCTCAGCCTTCTTATACGCTGCTGTGTACAGTTTATGAAATGACTGTTGATACTTACTGCCAATACACAATGTCTATCACATTGCCTAGACTAAACACGCCGCACAGCAGCTCACTTCAGTGTGATGTCAATCCATCACAGTGATACTATGCCTGGACAAAACATGAGGTAAGGTAGCTCATTTTAGGTTTTCGCATTCTTACCGAAGTTGTAAGAGCTAAATGTTTAGCTGACGGGGCGGTTTGAACTACACGTGCATGTATATGAAGAAACGGCAGAGTTGGTAACATAAATGAGGTCTCGTTTTGCTCAAGGTGGATCACCTTTTATGGTCTCAATGGACTAGCATCGTCGTGCACGTGTTCGGCTGTGTGCAGGACATCCTTCATAAAATCAGGTTTGAGGTGAATTTGGAGGGCATGTAATCATAATTTATTGCCGATAAAATGTGCACTACGTATTGATGTGGCTACAATACAGCATTTACGACTAGCACTTTTCAGCAAAACAGTCTTAAGTCTTAATAGGTGGGCATGTTCCCCTGCCTTAGAAGTCAGCCGATATAGCACAAACAGCACAATGCGTTGCTGTGTAGCAAGTGCGTATCAACTAATTTGGTAGGAGTTGTAATCCTGTTTGTACCTGATATAGCATTGAACGCCTTTTACCTTTATATGTCGTCTGCCATTCACTCAATTGTTTATTTTGTTGTTGGTTAAGATTCCCCATATATCTGAAGGTAGTGATTATGTGGCCACATGTATGATTGCGTGTGTCAGTTGGTTGTTTGTATAGTCGGTATGTTTAGTCTTATTTAATTAATGTTCATTGTTCTACTTGCATGATGATGACTTGTTTTTAATGATGTTTCCTTTTTGTTGCAGTGCAAAGCCTCCGATGAAGGACCCTCCAAAAAGCAATCCAAGCAAGCGCCACCGACTCCGGCTGAACTCTGAACTTGACCACCTGGCCAGCCTACTACCATTCGAACAAAGTGTTATCTCCAAGTTGGACAAGCTCTCCATACTCAGGCTAGCCGTCAGCTACCTACGCTCAAAAAGCTACTTTCAGAGTAAGTACATCCACACTCCTCAAATACAACTCCTCTATTATACGCCTATTATATTCAGGTAAATATGCAGTATTCAGGCTGTTTCCCTGGTGTAAATAGGTGAATTGTCCCTCGGTTCCGTTGCTCAGTTTATAATATACTAGTACGTGTGTATACGTCTACCTGTCATATAGCGTATGAAAACATCTTTAACTGGCACCCAATCAGCCCATAAAATCAAATAATTGACAATTTTATATGTAACCAGATACGCTGAATCAAATTGCTTTTTGCATTCCTCGCTAGTGAAGTTGTCAGTGCTCTGTGTCAGGTCTACTTGGCCAGATCTTTACCTGCTGGCTTTTCAATACAGATGTCAAGCGTGTCAAGCTTGCCTATGCGGTGGATTGTCATCACCGAAATTACGGTTTTCACGACGGCATTGTGCGTATTTGTAGCCGAACGTCTCGTCTGTCCATGATTTGCCACCTCGTGGCGTCACCGTCCTGCCTCCTAGTTGATATTTCACTGCGTACAGACAACTTTTCATCAGGTCACAGCGAGAGGATGTCTCTGTTTTCATTCAGAGTGCATCTTGACAAAAGTCCCGGCGAGAGATGGGAGGTGTGTTTGTAATAATGATCTGCCATGGGGCCAAGATCAAATTGCCTCTCTTAGAATACTGGCGTTGCCCCGTCCAGCTTAAACAAAGACCCTCCTCGGCGATTAGTACTCCTTGTTTAGGCATACACACCGTGGTGGACCCACCGAGACACGCCGTGTTAATGATGGAGTGGGAGGATCCCTTCATTTGTGTCCCGGTATAGAAGCTGTGGTGAAGCAATGTCACACGTGGTAGGGTGTCCGTCCTCCTTTCCCGCCCTCTAGACATACGCCACAGTGTAGTTTACCTACTACCTCTCTCCATCATCGGTGTGAACGCCTGCCTTGTCAGCTATGATTCCAGTGTCAGTATTGTCTATGGGGGCAGTGTCCATATTTCGGCCGGTTTATTCCATAATCGACAGTCTGTCATCTGACCATGCTCATCCAAAAGCTGATTTATTGCCTCGGAAATTTCAATTTGCAAATCGTCCCAACGTTATCCCTAAGAGGCTAAATGGTTATCTTCTTGTAGCGTATCCGATCGGCAGCACGTATGAGTTCGGTGTGTTCAGTATATCCCAGTTTCCCCAGTCGTTTGTACGAGTTCTGCTTGTTGTCCGTTGCATGATTGTCTTCCGTAAGTATGCCGGCATGTGAGACACAATAAGGAGGGAGCCTTCCGTGTTCAGATATTTGTCCATTGCCTGAAAACAAACATTTACATGAACATATCATTTTCATAGATGGCATGCAATCCCATCTCATGCAAGGGATGCAGATAGCTGGAATCATTGGCCATTTTAGCTAAACTCTCCCTTTGCATGACATACCGCTAGAAGCGCAACTAGCCTAGTTCTCATGATAGCTGATAGTTAAAGTGGCCTTTGTGCAGGAGGGATAACCATAGGAAAAATATTTACACATTTCATTGTGTCGGCAAACAAACCAAATAGTCGTGGAAAGGAAAGGTGATTTTTCCCTAATGAGTTAATTTTAAAGGTCACCTATGGCTTAGGTTCTCATAAAGCCAACTTTGACCTGGAATCTGAGGTTACACAGACAAACACTTAGCCGAGTGGGTTCTGCAAAGGAGCTTAGGGTGAAAACAAGTCTTAGTTATTTAAAGGCATTTTTGGGGGATATTTTTGGACGTTTGCATGTTGTCCGAGATTATGGAGCACCGCTGTACTTCACGTTTCCAGATTTATCATCATTGAAATTTCCTTTACTAGCAACTGACTTTGACAGCAATTGCCTTTCAAGCGTTAGACCCTTTGGCCTGTAACTGTACTCAAATCATATGATACTATTAAACAGCCTTTAATTTCGGCTCGAAAGACGAAATATGTGCTATGTATGGCTCTTGAGTGGCAATTTTCCCACCAATTTGAATGCCTATCTAGGCCCTTGTAAGTTTTATACCTTTATCTTGCTGGCAACGCTCAGCGGCCCTTCTTTGGCCAACGTACTGTGTAAGTCGTGGTTTCATCTTAATTGAATTGTAATTCAGTCAGCATTGGGCTGCGGTGAAAAGTGTAGGCAAATGGCCAGAGATATGTACCTTTAATGTGCGAATATTTGTGCTGTTAACTGATTTCAAGAGACATCAGTTGCATTAGTCAGCCCTGTGCATCATTGCTCCCCTAATCAAAAGACAGCTGCGTCGACCTTGGTTCATAGTTTTTGTCAATGGAAATGCGACTCTCGTGGTCTAATACCTCTGTCTGTAGTTACAGGTATAACCACTTTTATGTCTTACAAGAATTTGATTACCAGTGGCTTTTACATCTTCAGAACTGGAAATGGTCGGGGTCTGAAAGGGATATCAAGCCATAAAAATATTTCCAGCCCAAAATTGACTAGTCTAATACCGGCAGAGACAAAATCAATGTCATATTCCATTGCATCGGTGAATGGAAATTACACTCTAAGCAGTAATTTAAGGCTTTACCCCATGTGAATTTTCAGGGATATTTGCCGTTTTAACTTTCCTCCCTATTTGGGCAAGTATTGATGTTAGGTAAAGATTCCACCGGCGTCCTGCTGCTACTGTCAGGGTTATCACAATGTGTGACGGCTAATTGAACCTTTCCCCAGTGCAGTATGGGCTTTGCGTGTGGATTTCCCTCGTTTGACTGTGAAGATGCCCGCCGTTTGGGGCTACACAGCTGACCACTAGAGTTGCAGAGGGTATATTCATGTCCGCCGGTTTCCACACGAGAAGTGTGCTGGTCACCCTTTGTCTTTTCCCCCTGCCATCTTATGTTGGCAAATTGGTGTGTGAGGAGATGTCATCAGTCGTTCTATGACATGATAGACTCCCTCTCTGTCTGTAGGACCCGCTTGTCACGAAATCTCCACTGTGAGGGCCTCATGTCAACCGCAAATGTCGTCTGCCACCGTGCGCAATAGCCGCTATCAATTGCATAACCAACTGTCCATGCATTTGTGTGTGAAGAATTTCAAAATGGCACGCATTGATTAAAATGTCCTCTTGTACAATACCGGATTGGACTTTATTTAATTCTACTTTCTCATCCCCCGAGCTTCGCATGCACATCCGTTGACTCGTTACAGTAGCAGTGTGTGGTCCAATAAATTTATGTCATAGGATTATGTCATGAAGACAGTATGTCACTTGTACACGTAAGATTACTGTAATCTTATAATTAATTATGTGCTAGATTCGGAATATAATAATCATACATAGTTTTATTCGGGTCACAAGCAAATCTCTGCTAGAAGGCGTGCGGTGGTAAAGGAGAATGTTGTGAGGTGTATTGGTAAAAATAATAATGTGCAGCTGAGTTTTTTATGCCCTTAGCTTGCGTATGAACAGCACCGGCAGCAGACCCCACAATGTGTGCAGCGAATCCTTGCTACTGGGCAAGTGTGCCTTGTCAGCCACTCTATAATTATGACATAAATCTGCCTGGGTGGTGAGTGAATTAATGCAGGAAGTTCACTCTTTGTATCTGAAAATTCATTAGAATAAAGGAAATGCTGTATCGATGTTTTAGTTGGCCACAATTGAGTTGTCCAAGACATTAATGTGGGCGGCCGGTGAGACTGGCTGTCTGCAGTGCTACAGCTGATCTGGTAATCTGCTTAGAGCCACTCAGTGGAGATGTTTCATTAATTGACTTCAGTGTTACTAGTAATCATTGTTTTTTTTAATTAAATAGTTAATCTAAAGCTGACTTCCATCAGTGATTAGTCAGCTCGAATATAGATATTCTAGAATGGCAAGGCCTTGTGGTACCTTTGCGAGTGTATTATTAAAATAAATGCAAATTCATTGTGTAAGGACTATCATTTATTATGTCGGAAAGCATAAGATGGGTTGAATAATGGGTCCCCGTGATGGTGAAGACCGATTAAGTGTATGTAGAGGGGGATTCTATTTGATATTGTATCTGCTAAGGTCTGCTCCCGGATGAGGCCACTTGGGTTAGAGATAGCGATATATCACCGTCTCCTTCTGGCATCCCCTCGGCCTTTCAAAACAAGTCTATTCACGTGATCCATTGCCTCCGCGCCGCAATGTAAAGCCCAGGTCCATCTGGTCAGCTGGCTATATCCATCATATCGCAGGGGATAGATTGCAACCCTGGTGAATCTTAATAAACTATAATGAAAAATGGTAGTGAGCTTTGGGGACAGCTATTGAGATGGCGATATGCGGACATGATTGATGCACCGGTGAACGTATTTGAGTACGGTTATGTATAGTAGGAAAACCCTAAATTAGGTATGATTTGTAAGTTTCCCCCATCAAAAACAGACCAGTTGCAATATGTCAAAGGCCAGAAGATCATTTCCGCAATTTTGCAAAAAATGTTTTTAACCTGTCCCTTTAAAACAGTGGTTTCCTCATCCCGAGCGTAGTCGGTGACAAGCAGTGATTAGCCGCAGCCTGACTGCCTAAGCTTACTGAGCCCAGGATGGATGATGATGATAATTTTCATCATCAACTTGATCATCCATCTGCTGGGTATTTTCCCATAACTATTGCCAGCCACCGCATGCAGTGCGAGGCCAGACCACAGGTTCATATATACAGGCAACAAGATTCTTTGAAAAGTCAATTTTGTGCGTAGGAAACTGTGCAAAATTATGCATTATGGCTTGGCAGCGTAGCATGTCGCCAATTTCCATGCCGGCTTCCGCATATTGGCTCTGTGGAAACTGTAAAAAAATCAGCATAATTTGGTGAAAATTGAACAGAGGTGCCATGTATCATAAGCTCTTGTCACCAAACACACACTAACTACTTGAAAATTGGGATCTGCTTCACTGATTATAAAGACTGGCTGTGGCCGTGTTTTTCCCTTCTTTGTGTTCTTGATACTGGAAATTCTATCTGAGGCCAACGGTCAGAGCAGTGACAAGTTAAAATTTGTTATTGATTTTATCTACAAAAATCGGCTGGGGAATATGTGATATCGGCAATGCCATCTTTGGCAACACTGTGATATATGTATATGTATACCTGTACTACCACGAGAAAGTTCAGTACAATCCAATTATTCAGCTCCAATGTATGACAAATTTCACCGAAAATATATTATTCTAACGTGCGTAATATTAATATTTCTTTAGTTAATAACAGAAAGGTTTGGCTAGCGAGAAAAACTAGACATCGATGGTAATTGTCTGCAAAAGGGCAGGGTATTATATACCCTTGTAGTAACGCGTCTTTGATTAGGAGAGAGTTTTAGTTGACATTGCCAGCCAGTGTGTGATTGTCCGAGGAATGTTCAACCACCGTATCATTATATTTGATTTGTATGTATGCGATTGTACACTTGTAGACTGGTGAAATATATCCGCAGAGATGTATAATGAGAACTCCTGGTGTTAATGATTCTTGGGTAGCTGTAAATTATCGGTGCACTGCGCCATGAAATAACTTCATCTGGACTTAAATGGACAGCAGCCAGATACCATCTTATCAGCCGGCCCCTGGAATATATGAAGGAGAGGTTAGAATTGTTCACAGGCCGTCTCCGGGTCTCCACGATGAGAAGGCTGTGGTTTTGGATAGCAGGAGGTTGCGGTGATTGTGCATTGGCCAGCCACACCAACATATCGGCCATATTGAGCGATCAGAGCCGGCAAAGGCTTTCAGTGAGGCGTGTGACGTTATTCTCCGACGTCTATCAAGCCATCATGGCTGACTGAGCTGGCTGAAATGGAATTGTTGCCCCGACAATGTGATGGGGAAAGCCGGAGAGCTGTTTGTCCCATCCGCCAGCCACGCTCCGCCGTTCCCTATTCAATCTTTAATCACTCCGCCCTGCTGCTGAATCTGGCAATATTTGAACAAGATGTTTTCCAAAGGATTGATCAGAATAAACAGTGTGTTAAGTACCACTTGTTGTTGCTTCAAGTGTTAGCGTTGTGGTTAAATTCCTCTTCGACTGTTAATAAAGAGTGTTATATTTACTCAACACATTGTGCTCATATTTACTAAGTCAACAGTAGTTTAGAATGGCTGTAAACCTGTAACGACTTAGCAGCTATTTTCGTGAAATGGATGAGTAGGGATTTACTAACAGTTTCCCCCATGTATTGAGTCTTTCCTTCATGCCACCGGATTCAAACCAGTTTTTGCCCACCGATGTCCAATATGCCGTCTAATAATTTTTCACACCGAACCAATTTGCTTATTTATTTTCATTTGACGAAACGCTTTCAGAGGTGTGGGAACGCCACGTATTGCCCTTTGTCTAGTGATATATAATGGGCAGTTAACTATAGCACAGAAATTCACTTCGTTTTATTGTCCCGGGCTTGACATTCTGCCATTTATGAAGAGGTTCTCATATTTGCTGTCCCGGGTATGAAGTTTGACAGTCACCTAATTTGGATCCTTTACATCTCATTTTCATTTCATATCTTTTATTGATACCTATGGCTTGTAAGAATAAGAGAAATTCGGTCAAGTGAGCCCGTCAATTCACTTTGGTGATATTTACTTTGTTATGCGGCCATTTAAAATCCCCACAACAAATTGGTTATTGTCCCCTACGGCTTTGATGTGTGGCTCTGTGACTCTGAAAAGTTAATTTAAAGTGACATGCTTTTGTAATAAAGTGATGGTTCAAATCCTTGAAGCGATTTGGGCAATGTGGTTGCGGGCAATAGCTGTGCATCCTCCACTGGCCCCATTGTGCTGCACCTTGTCAGAGCTTTGTGGCCTGCCCATGCTCCTGTGGCCAATATGCAGTAATGATGCAGTAAGCTAAGTTAATCATACCTCTAAATTATTTCACCTGAGGAGAGCACAATGTGAAATGTTTGACAACATGAATTGGAGACAATATGGTAAAAGTGCCCTTCTTGCGTGGCTTTTGTTCAGCCACAGGGACAATGCAGCTATAGGCGGGGCATGAACTTAACCTGGAAAAAAAATCGAGATTCCCCGCATGTGCAAACTAGACATGATATTACCAAGCGTGGGGCCCCTTCATCTGTATCATAATATGACATGTGTTTCCTATAACACAATCAAGTTTGCCAAATATCAGCAGTTTCAGTACTTATGCTCATCTCAGTGGCCCAGTGCCTGCCACGGGGATCTGATTACTTCTGTATTGGGGTTCTTGCTTTGCTGAACTCTTCATTTATGAAGTTAAACCCCGAGTCTTATGGCACATTCTGCATGAAAAGCCTTGACAGTGTGCTCCTAGGCCTAGCGACATTTGATTTAGAGCATTGAAGGGCGGCCTTTTGAGACTCCTGGTCCTTCGCGGCGAGCTGTTGGAAATAGCTTGTTAACTTCATACATGCCGACATGCGAAAGTGTGCTTTGTTTTCATAAAGCGAGCTCAGCTAGAAGGCGGGAGGTGACGACTCTATCTGTTTTCATTTGCACACTAATGTATCTATCTGTTACCCCCTGAATCAGCCAATCAAATCTTGTCAAGTTGAAACTCGAAAATACTGCCATCCCTAACTCCCAACAAATGGATAGCAATCATGAAAACTATTACACAAAAATGAAGTCATAAATCTTCGGGGTGGATATCAGGATGGATGGTCTTTCATAGGATTAGTGGAGATACTTTAGTGTACTTCAGAGACTGGGACCGGGATAGTTTTTTGTAAACAATGATTGTCTTCCATTATTAGCGCCACCACAGTTAGATCATGTGTTTGAACTTAGTTAGTAAAAATTAGTTTGGTAAAAGTGCTAATCCGGCCAATGTATAGTTTGCCTTTGCAAGTTTGCAATTAGAGAAGTTTCTTCTTGGCTCTGAGCCGTGTTCAGTTGTGAAAGAAGCATTTCGGTATAGATTACTTTCAGATATTATAGACAAACATTTTATAATTAAAATTGTTACTTACAAGATATATATGTATTGTAACATATTTTTATGTATTGGGAGATATGGATCTCTAGGTTGGAAGAAAATATCTTCCCCACACTATAAAAACGGTCGAGGGAACATTGTACTGTGTGCCATAATAATTATACCGGTACTTGGTCTGGAAGAAGAAAGACGCACAACGCAGCCCGTGTGGGAGGCAAATCCAGCTAGCACCTGCTAGGATGGAATTAGGGGTAGACATAACCCGATACTCCCATAACTACCCCACACCGGCAATAATACTATCAACATTTCCACCTTGTCTAAATCAATATAATACTAGTTTTTATTCTTTGTTTAGCCTATTGATTGCTTAAATTATGTCACAGTGATACTGGTTGCGAACTGTTCGTGTTAGGTTAAATTGCCATAGACCAAAATATCACTGTACGCCGATAGGTGAACTGAGTGGAGTCCGAGAGATTGACGTGCCGAGTCTATTCAGTTCTTATCACAAAATATAATCCTTAATCTAGCCCAAGGACTGTTCATATTACATAGTTTATATGAGGAATTTTCATGGCACATGATAGTTTGGCATGGCAGATCAGTGAAGCGGCCAAGTATGCAGGAACACCATAGTGTGACACGGGCCTGAATTTTAGCATGTGAACACGCAACATCTTAGCTCTGTTTGTTTGCGCTGTTAATTAATTCTCCGTAAGTGTTGTGTGAGAGAATAAAACAGGCTATGCTAGCCAGTTTGCATGTATCATGCGATCCAAGTGACTAAAAGTTAGGAACTAGATGTATTTAGCCCATCGACATAGTGCTGCTTGGCACACAATATGCTGGGAAGCCCTCACATTCACATCACTTTTCTCTGCATATGCTTGATTTTCACACCATATTTTTCATCCGTTTTCCTACCTTTCACTCGGATTAATGGTTTTGTGTCTACAAGGGATTTTAAAACACGTAATGTTATTCATCGGCAGGTATGTACACGTGGAAGCCTTATGGCTGTCACCTTTTTCACCTCCCTGTATTTCAGTGCTAACGTGTGAATTCATACGCCTATATACGTTTCTTTTGATCACTCTTAGACAGTGGCTTGGTTTCATTCTATGTGCTCTGCAATGCACCCCACATTTTGTCTGCTGTTGTGCTGTGCATATGTTACCGATCATGTATTCACACCGGAATAAGCTTCCTCAGCGACCATGTACTTGAGAGGTGATTCACAAATATGACTACCGTATGCTTTAATCAGTAGTCTGTGGTAATGTGCCTATTCACCTAGAATGATAGGTAAATCTGTACCTCATCACATACCGATGACGGGTGGTTTGAATCAAGAGGTTTACATCACCTTGCAACAATGAACTTCACCACCACAAGTGGAACTTCAACCTGCTTGCATTTGTTGGGTCATTGATGCAAGAAGAATCATTTCGAATCACTTCATGCTGTCTCAAGTGCATGCTTAAAAGACTTGTTTTCACTCAGCTCGACATGAGGACACGTCGGTGAGCTGAAATCACGGGGCGATTTCACAACACCTCACCACAGGAGTTGTCAGTCTACAAGTCATTAAGCACTTGCACTTGGTGTGAACCTTTATCTTTTATTCTGTGCATGAAAAAGTACAACTTCTTAAAACACTTGCTTATAGCACCAGTGGAATTGGGCTTACATTCTTGAGACAGCCCCAGTTACTGAGGATTGCTTTGTGTGGAAATCCCATGTGGATTATTTGCCCATTTGTTAAATGTTATTATGTAAGGTTACTGTCTTACTGACTCACCTCAAAAGGGATTTTGCTATTATAATACATTAAAGGTACTTTCTAAATGATGTGTGAGCATTATATGTTCTTGACATATGACCCAAAGAATGAATGATTATGATATAAATCGTTTTATCTGCAGCAAGACAATCACTAGGATGAGGAATTCCGTGTAGAATTGTTGCTGTTTGATGTGAGCAGATTTAATATTGTTCTACCTGTGAAAACCAGTGCAGTTGACTTCATAATGCAGCCATTCTGATGGGCTTAGCTACCTGTCTCATAAATTCAGTCTAAAGCTGGGCATTAATGTTCATTGGACAAATTTAGCAACTGTCAGGCTTTCTGTACGACTTGTTATTTCACAATATGGTGGTTGTGGTGATAAAATAAAGGTGGATATTCTCTCGGCAGCGTAGTGATTCGGGCGGGTGATTTATCGGCGCAGGTCGCTTCGGCTTCTGGGCCACACTGAATAAAATGTTTTCTGTGTATTTTAATGTCGCCATAGAAACACAGCCGACATCTAGCAATTACATTGGGCCATAAAGCCTAAGCCTGGTGATCGCATTATGCCCCACAATGCTGCTGCCCGGCCTGATTGCAGCCGCCAGTGGTGGGCTGATGACGGCGGAAATTGTAGCGGGAGAAGTGGGCCATGATTGATGCACCATTGCTGAACTCGGATCGAGGAGGCAGTGTTCTTACGGCCGTAACCGAGAGACGTAAGCTCTGCCTAATTTGATTGGTCAAGGGCTTTCCACTTGATTGGCTGTTGAGGAATTTGGCCAGGAAATGAGAGTCCCTCTCAAGTCATAATCAAGTCGCAATTGCTGTCTTGGACTCGGGGAAAGATATTGCACAGCCTTCTACGACTTCCTCGGCAGATCTTTCTCCATTCGAAATCAAACGCTACTATTTCTGGGCTGGAGAGTGGAGCTCATTCATATTCTGTTGGGGGGAAAATCACTTTCTTCTATCAATGTCACCAGTATTACTGGGGAATGGGAAAGCAGTTGGAGGCATAAGTAGCAAGTGTAATGTTTCCTCTCATTTTCACTGCGAAATGTACTTGCCTAGAATAGGATATTAGCTTGGTTATAAATTGTAACTCGGCGTTCTACATAGTATTGCTATTATTGATGAATGCATTGCTGACCATTTAACACATGGAAGCATGTGCTTTATATTTTTAGTTTTGCTTGGCTTTATATTTTTAGTTTTGCTTGGCAAAATCAGCCCTGGCACACTCACCAAACTATCAATAAAGTGTGTATTTTCAGGCTAGAGTTGCTAAGGTGGATGCATAAATTCCAATAGTCATATCCAATGTTCTAAATATGCCAACTGCTGTGGAACTTTCAAAATGTCACATATCAAAGCAAATTTGCATTAATTGACATTTTAATGATGTTCCATGACACGCAATACAGCAATAGATGGACCTGATAATTCAGTTCACATACACATATCAAGTTTATTTTATGCATTGTTGTTCTATAATAATTGACTTCATTATTACAGTGGTTTGTGGTGGAATGTTTCGCCATTAAATATGCCAATTTTAAATTGTTTGTACTTAATTTAACAATAAATTCCATATACAAATGTTAGTATGTATGTACAATATGTTTAATTGAAACTAAACAATATGTCCCCTTTAATCATAATACCACCAATATATCCCATTACAACATATTACATATTGATGAAGTTACTTACACAGCACGTCTAATAATATATAAGAAAGGCACGGTGATAAGTAATTGGTGATTATAGGCCTTCCTTTGTTTAATAATTCAACTAGTATTGTCTATCTATGGCTACCCTTTCATTACAGTTCCACGGGTCTGAGGCAGTACACGTACTTATACTGATATGCAAACGTAGTGTAGCCAGGCGTAAATTGTTAGGATAATATCGGAACATATGGACAATACCCAATTGACCATTACCCACCGGCCCCTTCAGTGAAATCCGATTCACAGGGTAGATGTGAATTCTCAATGTTAATTAACAGCATGGTAATCAGTCGGGTGTTGCCAGGTGTTTACAGATCAATCTGGTGGATGCTTTTCAACCTGTCACTTCTCAGGTGGTCCTGCTTTATGCTTGATAAGTTAGTGTCCCTTGCTCCACTGCCTATGTCTTCTGTCTGTCTGCATATCCTGTACTGATATTTTATGATATATTTATGTTACAACATAGAACTCAATCACTTGCAGCTTGCTTCATCAAGTTGTTTTATTAAATTGATTGGTAAATAGTTACAGTTTGGTTGTGTAAAAATTACATCTGTATTTTATTGTTGGACTCTATGACAGTAAAACATTGCAAAATACTGACAGGTCAGTGATGCAAACAGATGGATACCAACCAGATGTGTTTGGTGGATCATGCGATATAGTTACTTCATAATATGCCTTTTGTTGTGCAGAAATTTGTAAATTGATTTCGGATTTGCCGATTGTTACACTCCATACGTCAATGAGAGATGGCAATGTGATTTATGCTCAGGTGTTTGGAAAAGAAAACTACACTGGCATATATGGATATTTGATTACTCGGCCAATCTTTTTACCGTTAACGCTGCCAGTGAGATAGGCCTACATGTGCCGACCACCGTCACCTCGAGTGTGTGTAGTGTACGTATACGGTGTTGTGGGAGCACCTGTCTTGCTGTGCAGGTGTGAATGAGGCCTGCCCATCGCTGTCATTACCTGGCCAAACAGACCCGAAAACTCCACGTGAAAGTGGCCAATTTTCCTCACTTTACCATCTGTTCTCCAAGACATTTGTCTTTGTCCGAACACCTACGCGCCGTGGTCAGTGGGCTAAAGAGACTTAATTTAGGTTCGTGGTGCTGTGAGCTCCATTTCTGACTAATTTAACAGATTCACACATCCATGTTGACAGATTTATGAATTATCATCAAAATTGGAATTAGGCCCGTAAGTTGCGATTTTCTCACTTCATTTCGAGAAAATCCTTAATGGGGTCAAGAGCAGCAGGATCATTATAATATAGATGGCAATTACTCGCTTAGTATGCGCTGCCAATGACTTCTGATTTTATTGAGGAAAAAGAAGTCACATGAGGAGATGTTGTGTCATACATGACATGGGCGTTTAGTTATTCATATTTCAATTAGGACGGGCATTAATGAAGCTTATTTCACTACAGCGCAACCTTACAAACGTGAGATGCAAATAACCTTTGCCTCCATCATGCAAATTGTTTTCTGATGTGTCGGCGGCGCTGTAAAAATGGGTGTCTATGCTGCCTGGCTTTGTGGGGAGGTGACTTTTGAACAGCATGCTGATGAGAGTGTAAATTCAGCCAATGTATAGAGAGGTTGCGTGTCGGGGTCTGGTCTGCCGGCCTTACCCTTGGTCCCTATCAATTCATCGTCACCTAGCCCTTGTCATAACACACCCTCCAACTCGCCTGCATTGTCTTCACATTTTCTTTTCACACTTGTCCTTTGTTTAGGGATGCCAAATGAGACCCACTCTGCATTTCGCTTGCATTTGGCAAGCCACTTTCGTTTTTCCATTGTTTGGTGCACGTCATAGGTTCCTCAGCTCTGAGGGAAAGACGAGATCGGGAGCATCTGATTAAAGCATCTGCAGTTGGGATGTCAGATGGATCTGATAAAGAAAAACTGGTATAACTACAAAAGAAAACGATATACGTCGCATGTCAGCGTCATGATATCAAGTATGGACATCATAGTTCTTTGGTGGACTGGTGGTGAAGGCTTACAGGCATACATCTTGATACAGACATATTCATAAGCACATCAATTGTCTACCTATTTAGCTATCACACATCGTGTTACTAGTATTTTATAATATTTTTCTGGCACAAATTGTCGATTGGTCGTTAGATTGACATATAACGGAAATGAACATATTGTCCAAGGCTTTTAATACAGGAAGTTTTATTTTATTATTATATTTGCTTATTTGTCTGCTTTCCTATGACATTGCTGATTTCCAGCTCTGCCCATGTTGAAGCTGCTGCAGCGCTCTGTGCCAGACACTCTTAAACGCACCCAATTGCAGTGAAGTTGAAATTTAGCTGGAGACAAATCAAGAGAAAATTAATCTTCTGGCGGCAGCAGTCGGGTGATGAGAGCGTATGTAGATATTGGAAGTCGGGCGGTTGGGAGGTTATAGGGAGGATTGCATGACTGGAATTGAGTGGCAGATGAGGGGAGATCTCTAGGGGTCCCTGGTGGCCACCATATTTCAGTGTGCCAATGACAGCCCCCCATAACCGCCCGGGCAAGGGGCAATTGTCCCTGGCCGCAAGTCATGCAATGGGACCAGGGGACCAGCGCCCCTCACCCCGTCCCGATACCACCATACTGTGCTCAAGGCTGCTGGGCAAAAAATTACAACCAATCTAAGAGTAAATTAATTTCATCTCTTCATTCCACTCAATCATCCTCAACCCAGGGTGATCTATGTTGATTTACTTTGGGCTCGTTCTTTATTCAGAAGCTGGCGAGTTTTGTTTGGGGTAAAGACTCTCCAGGTACTAAGCGCACATGGTGCTGGGTTCACTGGCATCTGAATAAAATAACACTTCCATTCTTTCAGCTAAATGTGCATTAGTATAATACTCTACTGTTGCGTACAATTTTCAAATTTGGAAATTTTCTTGGCAAGTAATACTGGCCACATCATGTTTTGTAATATACTATTGTCCGTGGATAGTATCTATTAGACGGTTTACCTTGAATAAAGTGGGTTCTGTTACTTGTTAAAGGGATTGATTAGTCCGCAAGATCTTTATGTGTGATTAATGCCTTTACTCTCATGATGCGGTGCGGTAATTTGTTACATTATCTAATTCTACGGCTCCACCTTTGTTGGTGGGTGAGAACCGATCCTTTTTGTGTGGTTAGTAATGATCGAAATGCTTTCAATCTTTTTGTCATTTCTAAAGTTGCCTTCAGGCGGCGGATTGCCGAGTGGTTAAAATGGTGGCAATTTATAGTTGCTTTCTATCGGATGTTTCCATAATCACGTAATGGCAGGTTTACAACGTTATACAATCTAACAAATGGTTGAGCCGGGATGGCAACACCTCTAGATTGGTGGCCACACAGATTGTCTCCATGTCGGCCATGGTAAATAGTGAAGCCTCGTGGACCTCGGCAGTGTGTCAGGCTTTGATACGGAGAGACTGAGATGTGGCGACCGATAGGCAATATTGAGAGGTTTATACTTCACTCTTCATTAAGCTTTATTCAACATGGTGATCACCAGGGGAGGCGTGAACACCATCCACCTACCATCTGTGTATATGATGATCCTAGATAAATCCTAAACTTGAGGCAAATATTCTAGGTTGTATTTCCCAGATGTAGGCTAAAACAAGATTGGCCAGGGCTGTTAATTTCAAACTTTCACGAATATGTGAATGTTTTAAGGTACAATAAAAAATTGTAAGCTGCAGCTTTTGTTTGTTGGTTTTGGCAAAAGCTTCACCGACATGGTTGTTGGACCTTGCTTCGATTTTCCGAGATATTAACCACATGTGGGCCAATAAAGAACCCGCAATGCTGCCAGCTTGCCATTGATGCTGATTATTGCCGTATCCTCCGAGGGAGAAGTTCAAGGGTCCAAATCCCTGATGCAATGTGAATCAAATGAGTTTATCAAACTTACAGAATTAACTGCTACGTATCGCATGTGAAGGGACGATATTTCGGCTGAAGGTAATGTTTAAAAGCTGAGCATTTCACGGTCTTGTAAGATTACCATTCCACACTTGGAACCTAGTTGTTGGCCGTGTTCTCGGCTGCGCCTACGGCATTTGGGTCTCATTCAACCATCCCCAACAGTGGCTGGTTTGAGGTTGAAAAGCAACTAATCTGTACAGCAATTATGTGGAGGTATGTATTGCTGAATATGATAGGCGTAAATTAGGCAATGGCGTCATACTTTGAGGCATATAACCAGTTGAATAAATTTACCTGCAATGTGCAATGACTAATTAACTCCGATATGATTGCCGGGCCAGGTACTAAAATACACCCCGATTATTATGAAGAAATTAGATGTTTATTAACTTCACATTGTCCTTACTTTTCTATTTATTAAATTCGATATGCCGACATGCAAGAGTGATCCAGTTAATTGCGTATAATTATACGTTAGCGAGATTGAAAATCTGAATTTGATTCGAAATCATTAATCATTGGGTGGTTGGTTTTTTATTGTCATTGCCCGAGGCGATAGCGGAGCTCTGTTTCCGTCGGTAACCAATATGACTGCGACAAAGGTGCGTATGATAGAGCATCAAGCTGTGTAGAGAAGATTTCACTGTTTGACAACATCATTGCCCGTAGACTAATGTCAGCATTATTTGCTTTGCGAATTGAGTTAACTTGATAATAAGCCACAGCCATCTCATTGGTCACGCCTATTGCTCTGCTGTGGTTCAATGCACCTTATTTCACCGATCAGAAGGCACAATGGCCAATGAAATCAAAATTTGACCTCCGAGACTAGCTGGTAAATCAACTGGGAACGGGAATTTTAGTCAAACGGGTATCGGCTTACATGAAATTTCAAGGGAGACTGGCAGTTTTAGTTTTAGCCACCCAGGTGAATTGAACAGATAGGGAGCGTGGGCAATAGCCCGGCCATGGTAGATAGTGAAGCCTCGTGGACCTCGGCAGTGTGTCAGGCTTTGATACGGAGAGACTGAGATGTGGCGACCGATAGGCAATATTGAGAGGTTTATACTTCACTCTCCATTAAACTGCTTCACTGATTGCTATCAGACCACAGCAGTGGATGGTTGTTTTTTAAATCCAGCTTAAATTAGAGGATGGGCTGTTCCTGTTTAAATTTGTACTGGTAGTTACCCAAATACACCCCCGTACATGTCTAACAATTTCGCATTAATACGTCAGAAATAGGCAAGGATGTCATCATGTAAGCTTACACCTGTCAGGTCCTGACTTGTATTGATCCCTCTTTGATTATTGCTCATAATTGGGCATCTTCTTGTGTTTAGTATCATTATTAGAAATCGGGACGAAGGGAGCCCTTAATTACCTGCAGACACACAAATATACATCCTTTGTATTGGCTTAATCATAAAAGAATATGCAACCCTGGTTAACATACCCAATGGAATGACTTATTTGTGGTAGAGAGAAAAAAATGTTTCTCCTTGTAAGGCTCTTGTAGAACAGACGTTGGGAATATGGATTGAAGCTTAAAAAGACTGGCAATGAATCTAAGATAGAACTCTATAGACGTCAGACTACCATTGAAACAACCTGTATTTCGAATCACAAAATGGTTTAATATCCATGCAAGAAGCCATGCCACCATGTAGTACCGACTACGTATTCTGCAACAAATTAAACGCATGCAATTTGGGGTTAGCGTGGCGTGGATTAAGGCACTATCTGTGGAAGTAATTTGCTGAGGTTTCAGGTGGATTAGACCCGTGGCCACCCTACGATCATCCTGTCACCTCCCTCATTGGGGGCTTAAATGGACACTTGGCCATCAATCTGGACCGAGACTGTTGATATTTTTTACTAGGAGGATGTTAACCTTTTAAACTGTGTCCACAGGTTGTTTAAGGGCAGGCCATTATGATGTGAACTATGATCCTTCTTCATCCGGCGTTTTCACAAAGAGCCTCTTCATATAAAACAAGAGAGTAATGCACGTACAGTGTATATGTATATGTATCGTGGGTGAGTGTAATGAAATATCTGTTGCAGCAAATATTTATAGCACTTTACGTCAATGTCTTCAGTTTGTCAGGCAGAGACTATACTAGTAAATTAGTAATTCCATGTATAATTCCATATTAAATTTGTTTTGTCCATATCCAAATGCAGATCCATGTGATTGACTTTGTCGAGAAAGCTCACAAATTCAAAGAACACGTGCTTATTGAGATATTCGGTTGAAAAAGTGTCAAATTGAGAATGATATATTCATGTAGTTATTGCGATTCAATATTACATGGTGGCTTGTGTTTAGTTTGTCATATTTGTATTGTTTTATGGTTTCCAGCCTAGAGGCATGATCATATCGTATACGAGAAAGAAGTGTTATTATCTTTATTGCTGCTGGGCGTTTTTGTTTTACTAGACTTTGGCATATTTATCGTTTTAAAATGACATTTTCATCGATTCGTGAGAGTTCATAAGCAACCCGCCCCTTGTACCCATTCTTCTCTCTATTATTGCTAATTTATGTGATGTTCATTATTACCCGTAACTACTGCTAATCTCATTGTTCCTACCGTATACGTCATATTTGGATGCCTAAGCGACCATTTTAGGGGGTAAACTTGAGCCGTTTCTTTATTTTGGAATTCTGTGAAAGGATATCTCCTATGATTGCCGGTTTTATGGTCCACTAAAGCAGCTAGTGAATAGACCGGTGCTTCAATTTGTATCCCCTTGTCCATCTCGCCACTATTGGATGCTTCTGAATAGCTTAGCAAATACGCTGAGGACTTTGTGACAGAAGAAAGCCAAAGGGTCACAGTTGTGTTTACATTCCAATTAAGATATGAAGTATTGTGCTTCTCACGTAGAGCTTCCGCCAAAGGACGAGAAACTTAAATCTGAAACTATATGAGGCATAGATTGCCGCCTATTGATACATTTCAAGGCCTGTCTGTTTGGTGGATGCTCCAGTTAATTGTGTATATTTCAGCATTTACATTTGATGGACAGGTCTAAATTTATGTTTATTTAACATCCAGTACACGTGACCCTCATTTTTGAAGACCTTAACCTAAAATATGTGATTCTGTGATTTTGATTAGACTTGAAATGTGACTAATTATTCATATGGTAGCTGCACATTGGTAATAGACCTTAAAATATATACATATGGACGTTCATATAACCAAAGCCGTGGTAATTGCTTTCCCCCAGTGTAAGGCTAAGGAAGCAAGGGGTTGAGTTTGTACCAGTAAACAGCATACCACCCTGTATACATGTACTGGATAATGTCTACTTGTCCCAATCATAGCCCACAAAAGAATATTTGAAGTATCCACAAGAAAACCAACAGATTGATAGTTAACCCAGTAACCTGGCATTAGAAGAACATACAGAAATCAATTACACTATTGTAAGTGATTAATGAAAAGGCTGAAGGTGGCAGTTGAGTTTGAACCTTGCAGCACAGACGCTGACAATGACTGTCTTTGGCGACAAGCACGTTCATTTGTAAATAACGGAGATATGTGCTGATGGCCGTGTTTGCATGACAAGCCGTGGAGTCATGATGAGTAGATGTAGTAGCAGCATTGTTATTAATATGCTAACCACAGTGATCATGTCCTCAGGCGTTGACAATATCACCGCAGTGACGGCTCGGTCCTCCTTACATCACAGAGCTCAGCTAGTTGTCACCGCAATGTGCTATCTAATTGGTCGGCAAGGAAACCCGCAATTTTCTGACCCTTACCGGCGCAGCGTTGGTCGCCTAATGAAATGATTGGGGGAAGTTTTCACCAGCTCTCGCCATCAGATTGCTAATTGCACGGCAATAAGGTGGGTTGGGGGTGGGATGCCAAGGAGCACCTATCATTGTCTATGGTCTATACTGCAATTTTCCTCACAGTGATTGCTGAAAATTTGGAGGCAAATAGCTGCAGTGATATGGCCGGGCTGTGATATAGTGTGGGAACATTCCTACCACCCGCTGTACTCGCTGACAACCACCAGACACTTCCGTCTTAGTTTTCCCTTTAAAATTATGCTCTTTCATTTCAATTTGCTAAAAAATGAAACTGTGCTGTACGCTAAGGTTGCGAAATCTTTTTGCTTTCGGTTCGGTGTATAAATGTCAGGGGATGTGATTCGGGAAGATAATATATTGGAATTTATCATGTTATGGGGGTTTTCATGCTAACAAGTAAAATCACTGGGTGTACAATATTTGCTGATCTATAAACTAAACACCGCTGACAGTTAACTTAATTTCTGCCTCATTAGTCAGTAGATTGGGGAGTGTTATGCTGCCCATCCTTCAATCAGCTGGCGTGTTGATTGGATTAAACCCTGATTGAAGTCCAAAGTGGACTAAACAGTAGACTGATAGCCCTAGAGTGGCTTGTCCACATGTACACTGCACGCTAGCAGTGACAGATGAGCCATCGAGAGAAATCCAGCCACGGAGAGAAATGTGCACGCAAACAGGCTTCACACCTTTCAAGGGTTATTTGGGGCAGGGCAACTTACTACGAGAATTTTACTATAACGCGCTTTAGACACGGAAAGCTTCCCTCGATCTGGCCACCGAAGGGCAAGTGTCGGCAAATCGGCTGCATTCATTCAGTTGTTTTTCCTACCAGTTGCACGTACGGCCGCATTGGATATTAATGAATTAGCATTCAAATGATAGGAAAAACAGGAAAACTGGTGGTAGAGATTATCAGAAACTTGATCAAAACACTGCAGTTCAACTTCACGGTCAACTTATTGCATGATTGAAATCGGTAGCAAAATAGCAGTTAGGCTTAATGAGATTTACTTTCACCACAAAACAAACTGTTTCAGGGAGCAACAGTTCTGGATTAAGTCCAATTATTTTACGCACCCATTCTGCTTTACGTTGTAAATAACATAAAAACTAAAAGGGTACATTCCATGCAGCGTCAACTTGTAGTATGATTTGATGATATTATCCGGGAGATTCTATTTCATGTTACACGTAGACATGTATATCTAATGCAAAGAAACATTCCAAGAAATACCCTTCTTTTGAGATTTATAAGAACCTAATTTTATCATTATCATCTGTGCAGACCTACCCATAAAAGAAATGCTTCCCAACCATTTTGTACCATTTTATACTGAAATACATGTACTTTGACTTCCTGATTATATAATAGCAGGTTGGTGTTATTTTGCTCTTTGAGAGAAAGCATGAGACTCTTATAGCCCGGCACAGGAAAACACAAGGGCCACGGCAAGATGAAAGATATGAAGTCTCTCCATTTGGCGTCAATTCAGAATTGTGCCTGACCGGATGATTTATCGCCGGCCATACTGGCTGCAGTGTCTTGAAACTCCACATATTGATTATGGAATTGTGCCAGTATTTTCAGCCATCTCACAGCACTCTACTGGGAATTCATGCCCCAAACTCTGATGAATTGAATATGCTACGCCCTCCCAATTTCGCAATTCCCTTTCAGTGGGATCGGCATTCGCCTGATGAAATTTGCCCATATTTAGTATGGCCTGGGCACCATATATTGTGTCTAGTGCTTTTAATTATCTGATGAAAGGTGTTTTTCAGTTCGCAAGTGTAATTCTCGACCAATATGATGCGGCGATAAACATCTGCTAGTCGTAATTAAACTGCAGGGCAATACCACAGTGGTCACACATCAGGCTCTTTCACCACCTGCAAATTTAGTGTTATGAATTTGATCTTGATATCAGCGGCTCATGTAAAATTAAAATACAATCACAATATTATGATTATATTAATCAACTCCCTCAGCTCCTAGTTTTACGCTACAATGTGATTACTAGTCTCATTACTGTGTGGGAGCAAGATTGCGATCCAGCCAATTTGTAATCAATTTCAACACCAGACTAATATAGTGAACAGATGTATATGTGTGTACATTTAAGGTAAAGGTAGTTTCTGATAGCTCATGGCCATGGGGTACAGTTTTCAAGGCCTGCCCTTCATATATATACGTATCGTAAAAATTCCTCTTGCCTTCAATAAACGCCGGATAATTTCGGTGTTGCTTGAAGAGCTCAATGTATTTCGGCGTAATAAATCGTTGAAATTCATAACGCGACAGGATATTTGTCATGTAGACAAATGCGTTTTCAGCCTGTCAAAAGGAGTGGGCTAATAAGGAAAATTTGATATTGCCAAACATAAGAGGGTGCCGCCACTGGCTGGCTTAAACCACAGCATATATCAATTTTCCATGTGAGCAAGGCACAAGGTGGCTCGCCTTACCCAATTCCTCCATTGTTATGAATATGACCATTCCCGTTGCAAATTACCTTGTTTGGGTTCTTCTCGACTTTCATGTGGTTGGGTTGTGCCAATCCCCAACAGGATTTTATATGTAACAACACTTAAGGTGCTACCATTAACACAGCATTACTAGTGGAATTATTTTATTACGGCATACACTTGGTCCTATCTGGTCAGACTTGTGTATTGCACACCTGGGGCCATTGGTAGTATATCACCGACACGCCTACTGCTAGTGAGTTCACTCATCTACTATAGCATATCTGCTATTTAAAGTTTTTTATTGTGTTACTGTTACTTTTCTCTTGTTTATGCCTGTGGGGCAAATAATGCTAGAAACTGTCGTCAAATTTCCCTATGGTTTATCCGTGACACATGTCGGCCGTCGTTAATTTTCGGCGGCTTTCTCCGACTGTGAGAAAGGTCGCCGGAACAAAAAGCCTGCAGGTGAAGGGTCAATGAAGAGGAAGATTGCCCTCAGCCATAGTTGACTTGTAACTGTTGAAAATTGACATGTTCGGTTCTTCCCTCTCATTCGGGTCCTGTCCGCAGTTTCTTATCGCGGCGTGCCTATCGTAAACACATGCTTCTCTCAGGTGTAAGCAAGTTTAATTATATCTTCGGCTCAGGTCTAGATGCTTATCGGCGAATATCACCTTCATTTTTGGCGTATTAGGGCAGGATTTTGTTTGCCGATTTAACCCTAGCTTCCCACACTGTTCTAAGGGTTACACGGTGGGCGTGGAAATACATGGGAGTTGGGTTGGTGTGTATAACACTAGAAGTTGAGGAAAAATGACTCATAGTAATTTATGACCTTATACAAGATTGTGACCGTTGTTACTGCTGACTCTATTAAGGTGACCACAGAAACGATCCTTTATTTCTGTTTTGCTTCAAACCCGTGTAATATTATTCAAATCCATATACAATCTGCCACTTCCATTATAGGCCTACATATTCATGTTTTATGATTCCTGCAAGTTCATGTGCACTTGGGCATGTAGGGCTACATGAATATATACATGGATGTGCGTCAACAGGAAAGTTTCACAATTTCACAACTGCTCGTCCGGCTGCAAGTTTCTTGTTTGCCTTCATTAAAAGAGGTGTAGAAAGTTGCGTCTCATCTAGGATCTGTAACTTGGCTTTCAGGCGGTGGATCCAGGAACAATTGAGAGCAATTATTGCTTAATGAGTCGTCGAGACCCAGAGGAGTTGCTTCAGTAGCGACCTTTTCCTGCTGCCCGTCAAAATGATAATCATCCGAGAGGCTAATCGCCTACACAATTTTCTAAGTAATTGTTATGGGTGCGCTTCGGGGAATTGCGGCTTAAGAAGTCTTAAATGCTCATCATTCTCTGTCGGGCTGTTTTTCCCCAATTCGGTTTCTTTCTCACTGCTTTACGTCAGGAGAAGAATGCTAGGTTTGCCAGCCAAGCACACAGTAGTTAGTTGTATTAGGTGATATTAAGGTGCAGCCATTTGGCGTAGGAAAACATTGACTAGGCCCCTACATGTGGTGGTCGAGTCTTTTTACCTATTCGAGCTCGGTGTTTTAGGTCAGAATGACAACAAGGACCCTTGTGTATTCTGCGAATTACATAAATCACATAGGAACAAAAATGCATTAGAGTTTACAAACAGTATAAAGAGAGTAATTAGCAGTTCATCAATATTCTGAAGCCACGACATTGTCTCACTTCTGACTTTGACACTATGGCATCTGCTCACACCCTAACACACTCAGTAATCCTGCTGGTGCTGTGATGAGCTTTCTAACACCGCCAAGAAATATGGTGGCCTCTAGTTCGTTGCGGGCGCCCCCGTCTTTGATGAGGGTTAGGGGTGTGAGGGGCGAGTGTGAAGAGAGGTCACCTGCACAATGCTATGGGTGGGGAGGTCACTTGTCCATGGCAAGTGGGCTCACCGAGAGGCCGGTGCCCGCAGACGCCCCTACATCACCAGCAGATGCCCAGCACAGCGTTGTCCACTCATTCCCTTGTTAACAAACACATTAAAGTGTTATTTATATCAACGTGTAACCTCGGTGTATCAACACGGATCGTGCAAGGGTACAAAGCGTTTCTTTTTAGCTAATTGCTCTTTCACTCTTTTGAACTTGTGCAAGGTGTGTCGGTGTCACAATGCCAGCCACACTCATTCTCGCCAATGGTCAGGGTCCTGATCTTTATCTGCACAATAAAATGTATTATTTTAACCCAGTGAGAGAAATCTTGATACTATCAAAATTGAAATGTCATAATTGGTATATGTTGAAGCAGTTGAAGGGGGCTATGTGATAAACATCCTGACAAATTTCCACGCTGTATGGGAACCCCTTAACGCCAATTACTAATTTTCCACTCATTAACGTTTTTTATTTAATCAGTACACCTAATCTAGAGGACAAAATTTGTTCACACTACCTGCCTTATCAGACACTATCGTGTGTAATGTTTAAAAGTACGTGCGACACTGTGAGAATAAAAACTCTGCTTGGCTATATCCAGCACCATCTTAAATTTTACAAGATGTCAAAAGCTGAGGTGTCATTAATAGTGAGAATGATAGATTATTTCTGACATGTCTCAGGTGTATCAAGTATCTGTATTTACCGCCCGTGATAATAGAAATCAGAATGCTTAGGTAAATATAACTTCAGCTAATTTAAGTTAGTGAGAAAAATTGAGAAAACACCTTATTTCAAGGGTCAGATGTCAGTGTGTCGCTTAATCAGCAGTCATGTAGACATACGTGGGTATAATGCCAACGTCATAAGTCAAACTCAGGTAAAAGGCGGACTGACGGCAGAGGCGAATGTTTGTTTTGGAAATCACTAGAGCACGCTAGCAGACAAATTGAAGATAGACACCGGAGTAGACACGGTCTCGTTGTAATTTGGTGGGTGTAGCGAATGTTGGCAGATTATTTACGCCCAGTTCTTTATGGAGGCCGTGCTACCATTGTTAATACATACCTGGGACATGTGTGCATGTGTGCAGTTTCAATTTTGCCATTTCACATCTATATAAGCTACGATTTAAGAACATGTTCTGCATAACAACCCTGATGTGGCATAAGTTTGAATGATTTTGTCAGAATATGATGGACACGTATAACATTAACTAAACACCATTTTCAAAAGACAAAACCCGGT
>CAXAKH010000172.1:0-31688 GCA_963969325.1 Lycopodina hypogea | reverse complement strand
ATTTGAGGTTATATAAATTAGGAAACGACCTTATACAATTCATTTCTACTATATGGTCAGTCATAGTGATTATTGTATGTGTTGTGCAAGTCACTTGATTATAGTACTTGAAGCTATTGCATTCTTACAATATAGAAATACTTGGGTGCTTACAGTCACCTCTCTGCAGGGGACTATGATAATAAATCATAGCATAAAAAGCATGCTAGCTTGTGCTGAAATGAAAAGACAACGCCAAGCATAATGATTAGGATGCGTACGGGTCACTAGTTTGGCCCACGGCATTGTACCTGGATCCTGCTACTTGTAGGAAAACAGCATTAGCAACTAGACCAGAAACCTGAAAGTTTTAATTAAATACATTCCATCTCATATGTAAAGCCGGCGATGATGTGTTATTGCAGACATCATTCAGGGTGATCTACCTTATAATTTCACCCACAAAGCTTTGGAAATTAAGCTGCAGGCCTATTTAACTGGGAGCATTTTATTTAGATGTGTAGACAAAAATGCACGTGAGTTTGATGAGTTTATTTAGCTTGTTGACTGTTTGCCATTTGGTTTAGTTTACTGCCAAACAATACTGACTTTAGCGACGAAAACATGCAAAGTATGTACTAGTAAGTAGTAACTAATCATCATATGATTTCTGACTTAAGCAACGGTCTACTGGTGACCATTAAATGCTGTTATTTTATCATTTATAAAATATTGGCTGACACGGAATGCAATCTTTTAGCATTGTCTCCGGTCATTCTCTGTAAATAATTGATAAAATGTCAGACCTGACATCTGTGAAGTAGAGACATAGGGTAGTTCAGGAAATTTGTGCTGTAGTTGGTCTATTTTTCGTATATGCCTGTTTGTTTTCATGCAAGCCAAATGAAGTTTGGAGATTATCATTGTTTGCATAATGGATTGTTGGCATATTGGTACCACTAATATGGTTCGCATTAAAGTGAGGAATGTGTATGTACATAGGTTCTCTAGCAGGGTCCTCTGTTCTCCTGATGTCTGGATTAAAGGTTCACATATGCGTTAATCAATTACCAAAAAGTACATGACATACACCGTGAAATTGTGTTTCCTTATTTTGGATGAAAACAACGGTGGGATGCATTTTAGATTCTTATCTGTTAGTGAGGGAATGATTGGAATACCAAACTTGATAATCAAACTGTGTTGGCTATGCATATTAGTGCCAGAGGGTGTCAGTGTAGAAGTGCATGGCAGATATGTGTCTGACTCCTGCTGAAACCAAACAATGCTTGCCGGCCATACCCCCAAGAGACACTAAAACATATGATCTGGTTGACTGAAACTGGCCATTTGAGAAGCTGGCATCTTCCTAGTTGTGATTTCAGCTAAGACACTTGAATCCCACGTGACCGTTGTGGGAAATGATGATCATGCGACAGTATAATACGCGTAGCAAAATGAATACCTCATTGGTATGTGTCTTAATTGTTTGCGAGTAACCACCTCCGTAGCAAATATTATCACGTCAGGGTTCAAATATACAGAGATAATTGTATTATGCGGATAAGAGAGTTTGTATCTTAGTCAGTTCAATGTTTGATCTGTCATTGTTATATTTGAGCACACAGAGACCAGGTGTGACTATACGACTTCTCCGTACAAACCAGTAGTCTCTTATCAGTATATTAAACCTTACCGACTGAGCTTGAGGTGGTGTTATTTGCAGATTGTCAACTGTATTGCATATCACTTAAAAATGTACGTGTTTCATTAAAATATCATTAAACTTTTATGAATGATATCGTCGGTCTTGACAAGAGCTTGGTGAATACCCTTTATCTGTGATACTGATATTAAATCGGATTCGAGGTATACTGATGTAATGTATTTAGGCAACACTATGATATCACATACATGTACTAGTACACAATGGATTCGCCTAATTACATTATGAGATGTTTGAACAATATTTCTTATCTGCACACAATTTATAATTGCATTGCAGCATACTGAAGTAATTTATTAACTTCACCATGCCGTACCAGTTTCAGCTGTAAACTGTTTTCCCTCATGGCTCCCTCACTTGCGCTGCTGTTGCTGATGTGCTATTGGGCAAAAAAGCTGGCTGCTTGCAAACGGCTTTGTAGTATTGTTCAGGCGCTCAATGGGCACTTGGTGTGCTGTTGGTATATCGAGCGAAAATGATGACCAGTCTGTAATAATGGGCCTAGCAGGCCTCGCATTTGATTGATTTACCAATCATCACATAATTACTTGTGGCTTTCTATAGCTTTCTATAGTTACCAAATTATGGAACAGATCCAAGAAACATCCAAATCCCATCGATTTCTATGCGGCAATCATGAGATGATTTCCGAGAGATGAACTCTGCCAAGTGTGCCCTCCCGCTGTCATTACCGTTGGATGGGGGCTAGGGGGGCGGCGTGGCTGTGTTTGGATCAGCTGAGAGGCCAGAGGTCACCGCCAAGGATTTCTCTCGCCTCCCTCTCCCATCTATTAAATTTGGGAGCTGTCAATGAATGATCTGTGGATTGTCTGGCATATTTTGTTTCCACAGTCACTGAGAAGTTAATGTATCGTTTGATAGTGTTGTGTATGTGGTTGTAATTGGCTGAAGAATGTTTGCTCTGCCTAGTTAGCCCTCTGAGTTTGCCCACAAGCCACATTACACGGTGGTAGTAATGCAATTATTCCTTCTTAAGCAGCATACAGTAGTAACGGCTTTTTAAGATTCATGCATTCTGACTCTTATCAATATATTTGTGTACTAAAAGCAACAAGTCTCACATGTAGTGGTTGTCTTGCTTGGCTAACATACACGTAAAGTAAGAGGGTTGGCTAAGGCTAGGAAACAAACTAGTTTGGCTGTAAATCTCTCTTTTTTTCTTTTTTTTATAACATACACGTAAAGCCATCATCACTGGTCACCGAGCGCCACCCGGCACAGTTACAACTCATGATCATTGATTGCTGCAATGGAAATGTCATCTGCTTCCTTTTAAAGCCGCCTGGTATACCCAGTGGATTTCCCCTGTCGACCTTTATGTTTCTCCGCCACCATTGCTGTGCCGTTGGTATGCTAAATGGTATTAGCAAGGACATTGTCTCTGCCTGCACTGGACGCATCAACGGTGGAGTATGTTTGTCCTTGGGGGCAGTCACCAGTGAGCGCCAGTCGGGCATACAAACTAACCTGACAAGGCTGAGCTTGCCTGTCAGGATATCCCCAATCACAGCTGACCCAGCTGTGTGTCCTCACATCCATCTCCCATTTCCGAAACACTTGCTTTCGCCCTGCTTACCCTCTCGCAGGAAATCGCCATCATTTCTTGTGGCCGTACAAGACACTACCTGTGATAGAAAACTCTGTGTTAGCTGTGCTTGTGACGTCTCTAAAATAATTTGTTGACTATTTTAATGAAATAGGACATTTAATCAATGTTGACACGAAAAGTCAAATAAAATGAAAGTAGTAGTTGGCGTGGCCTATTAAAATGGGAAATGGCGGTCAGACTAGTGACAATGAAGGGTGGTGTGAGAGAATATTAGATATGAATACGACACCTTGTTCATCATTTAGACATCACAGAGGGCTGTATTTCCTTAGTCGTGGTCCCGTAGGCCGCCATTTCATTCTACAATAATGGCGTAAGCACCATTGATGAGGGTTTAATGGTGATTGTGCCATTGTGTCCTGCAGCCTTCCGAGACAGGTCTCGGTGAACACTTCCAATTCACAGGACTGTTTCACATCAATGCTGGGACGTACACGTGCACATTCTCTCCCTGTGCAGACTCCAGTAGATTGTACATTGTTGTGAAGGATTGCCTAATGGAAAGAATGACAAAATGCCAAGTAAAAATCCTTTGAATAAGTAAAGATATTTATTTACCGTGTTTTTTACAATAGCTTGTTGTTTTAAAGGATTTGGAAATTTCTAAATGTTATTTAAGTACATGTATATAGGAAGGCCTACATGGAACTTATGAGTAACACGCAAATAAGTGAGGTGCATATTTAAGTCTCCCGACACTTAAATACAATTGAAAGTTGTCGACTTGAAAAAGGCCTATAATAGGTTAGCGTTAAGAAAGTTAGTGACTGACAACCAATAAATAGTTTCCTTTTCTGTTCACCCTATGTTGTATTCGTTCTCAAATAACTAGAGGGGTGAAGAAAGGAGTCTAACATTGCATTAGGGGCATCGCCACTTTGAACCAAGTTTCCTTTACATCAGCTGTTGTCTCCTCATTAGGTTTAGAATTACAAAGATCCATTAGGAAGTTGCATGTCAGCGGCGAATCTGAGGCCAAGTTATTAGCAATGTTCACAGAGATGATATGATGTTGTCAAAATTATGGAACTTAAGTAACTTTGAAAAAGCCTAACTGCTCAGTTTCAAGTCCTCCAGGACGTAGTTTGCCTTGACATACAACGTTTAGTAATAAAACATATATTTCAGTCTCCTAGACGTCTGTGACAATATAGATGCAGTTAAGATAGAGTGCCTTTGATACATGTCACCGAATATGTGCATAAATATCACCCAATAAGAATTCTCTTGAATGGAAATAGATCTACTTGGGAGTTTACTTCTTCGTAAACCAATAGGCTTATGTGGTATGTTTAGAGACTGTGTCAGATATTCCCACTTAGGACGAACACCTGTACAGCATTTATTAATGTTGAATTATGCCACTGATGGATTCTCTTGAATGTTTACCCGTACATGTATTATAGACTGGATACATTTTTCACCTGATCCAAGCCTCAGCTTCAAGGGTGGTTCTTCAATGTTTCAACGAGGTCACTGGAGTGTCCTTGACTATATTTTTCCCTAGATGAATTTTATGTATACTAGTAGGCCTTTATATTATACATAGTAATATGAATATTGATAATAATTCAGAATAAATGCAGTAAACGAGGATTTTGGTAGGAATGTTAGAGTCTAATGTCGTCGTGTTCAACTAATATTGGTAAACAGTGAGAACAAGTTTAGTTTCCTGTTATTTTAAGTTTTAAGTAGTCCGAAATATCAATAACAATGTCAATGTTAAGTAACAAAGTTTGCTACTCAAATTTAATATGACCTTGTCGGTGATTGTAACAAGTCATTAAATGTAACTATTCACTGTGATATCCGCGGAGGCAATTTGTACTCCCATGAATGGGATGCAAAATTGTAATACCTTGATATTTGAAGATAATTTCTCAGTGGGTTTTATGTTCAGAAAAGGCATTGATGGATGTTCAGTTTATGTACAGTAGTTCGCACCTATTGAACGTGCTCGTTTTATTAGCAATCACATTGGACAATACAAGTAGCTGTTGTTAGACGGGGCATTCAAATGTAATAACACGGGAATGTCGCTATTATGATGTTCAACAATTCAGTAACTTGAAATATGTTTTGCTATATTATGAAATAAAGCAATTCACAGCACAACATGTTTTTGGGAATTGGTAAACCAGAGAATAATGCATTTAATGCCTGTAAGGTGTATATGACTTCCACGTACAGTCTTTGAAACTCCTTGGTGTCTACTACATTGTTTGAAAAGGTTAGAATTGAGGCATTAAAGTGTTGTTCCATGGTATATCATGAATTGATGACTTCTTTTCAATGTGTTAAGTCTGCTAGTTGTGCCAATTAAAACTGTTCATCATATGGTACAGTGATCCAGCAGTTCTAACAATTTGGTTACGGTATGTAGAATATACATCTGTACTTTACATTCTATGCAATATATAATACCGACCCACCAGCTTCTAAGAATTTTTTACCCCTTAGATGCGTTGATGCCGTGCTGTATCCAAGTCAGGTATATATGCCGAATATAAATCACATAGTTTCACTGACGGGTGACTTTTCTCGTGACATTTGTGAGATAATCATAATATCTCACAACATAGATTTATATGTGTGGGATCCTAGGTGATACAGATGGATTAGTCTGGAATGTCGGCCCTGTGCTGGTGGTGACAAAAATCATGATACCGTATCACAGTCAGGAAGATAGCTGACGTTATCTTGTACAAACCTTACATTCTCATGATGAATGCTCACTTGATGAAACAATACGTGTGTTTGCCTGTCATAGGATGTCATGTTATAAACAATGACAATGAATTCAATTTCCTTGTATATGTTCAATGTCAGTATCAAGTATGTACTTTAATCCCTATTTATATCATTTACCTTTGGTAGAGACTTGATCTACCAGCAACGACATGGAATTCCATAGGTAAAGGCCCTTACTGTATATAACATACATACCCAGCATATACTAGTATTTGTTAGATATACAGTGTATTGGTAAAGTTTTTTTTTAAGAAATGACATACGCCTAACAATGAAATCAAGTCACTAGTTTCTCTACTGAAAGCTGATTGTATTGATATCGCCTCTACCGGTAGAGGTAGGCCTACTTGGAATTCGTTTAATGTGCATTGACAACAGTTTTCTATTATACTCGTCATTGTCCAGAAAGATACTGCCTATACATCCATCTAGACGGTGGTTAAAATTGCACCTAGGGGAGCACTTGAACAGCGTTACCTGAGTCGGGCCAAAGTAAAAATGTCTCACCTAACAAATGAACCGGAATGAGAGTGAAAGAGGATGATGGAAGTTAATTTTTGAAATGGCAGTGTAATTGTATGATTGACATTGTGGTCTGCCTCCACTCCTACATGAGAGACCAAGTTACCCCCACTAGAGGATTGAGGAGACTACACATGGTTTCACCTCCCGTTGAAGATGCTCTAGATCATTTAGTGAACATCTGAGGCCAATAACAGCTCTAGGCATCTGTGCACCTAGGGTTAGAGATATTTGCACTTTGTGTAACTGATGCTCCTACAGCGTGTGCCGAAACCATCAGTGGTTTTGTCTGCCCTTTGAACATTCCGGCATGAGTGACTCCAAGAATTTTCAGCCGAGGCAATAATATGAGGATTGTTCTAGGATGAGGCTGAAAGCTACATGTAACATTTCATTTCAAAGGCAGTAGGCAGACATAATAATGATGGACTTCTGACCTGTTGGTGGAGATCTTGAAGATGCTGGAATACGGAGTGATTTTGCCCACTCCCTGGTGTCTATCACGGTAGCCACCCACTGTTTGACAGCAATGTAAACACCGGCATGTGCCCATCATATCATTCTTTCATTTTAGAGGGAGAATAGGACCTATTGAAGAACAACATCTAAACCAAAGGGCTTCCTAAATGTCCACCAGTGTTTACAAATGTGGTGGGAATCTGTAGGAACTCAGATGCCAGAAGAGAAACATCTTTTATACAAAATATCACTGAGTGGCACTTGATTTACCTTAGTGTTCAGGAGACGTGCAAGAATGTACAGCACTCTGAAATCCCTTCCTTACAGGCATGTAAATAATATACTATGAATGTTTTCACATGGTTATTTCGTACAGCCTGAAATATCAACCTGGGCTAGATCACATACCCATTCGAACTACAATTTCACTAAGAAGATTGTTAGCTACAAGGGGCTAGCTAATACGTTCTTTATGCGTAAGTTCAGTTGCAAGTCTTAGTAAAATACCGATTTCGATTTATACATAAGTCATCGGGGACTAGCACTGACTACAGCTACTCGAACTAGATCTTTATTATCAATAATGCACTCACTTATATCGAAGTGCAAAGGAAAGTTATTAGATTAAGCATGAATTCATGACAAATCTAATGAAATTCTTAAGGACCCTGTCATTTGCTATGGTGAAATATCACCACAGATTATTATACCAATAATTGTATCATGTGTTAGTTATCTCACCGTCTATCAGAGCACTAGACAGTTGTTGAAATTTCACATGGGCATGTTACGTATAGATAAGGCAGACAGTTTTGGGAAGTTTGTGAAAACAAACATAAACATCATTGTCATGTCCATAACCCAGCATAATCATACACTCAGTGTCTCACAGGCACATTGCAAAGCTTCACCAACGCCAGACCGCCCCACTCGTGAAATGCTCTTCAGAAATCACAGGCATGTAGTAAGATATTCACCCCCACAATAACACGCAATAAAGTGATTAAATACAATAATAATGTCAGATTTCACTTGAGCCGATCACGTATAGAAGAATATGTGTATGAGCTTTACCTGACGATGAATTAGTGATAATACTTCGAGTGGGTTTTGCTGGAGAGGCCATCACTGTGCAAGGGACATTAATACTAGAAAGCCGTGTCATATTTAAACAAAAGTGCGACCCGTTTTCAAAGTTATGTCCTGCTTCAGGGTAGAGCACAAGTAGTCAATAAAATGACTGCGTGGCATATCCACCTTGGCGGAGTATGAGCTGCTCCTTCAGCTAGTGACTGGTGCTTCTCTGCCGCGGGAAATGACAATAGTACAGCGCAGCATACTAATGCTCTACATTTCCATATTTATTGTCTCACTTATAGCTATAGTGGCATCGCCGTTTATTGTCGGCTGGCCTATCTACTGACGGTATAATCTTACCTCAATAAACATCAAAGTGTGTCCATCCCAACTTGCTGAGTAGGGTATAGAATGTTTCAGCTTCATGGGTGTTTTCATGAACACTGCTCACTCTCCTACAGTGAAGGTGGCTGGTTATCTCTAAAGCCACCGTGCACAGTACAACACACACTGACTGGGGTATGTTAGACAAGAACAAGAATTGGGACAGGAAGCCTATGAAGTCAACATTAGAAATTTACAACCTGTATGAAAACTTGGTTTCCCGGCCAGTAATATTCCATTATTTAAGTCACACCTGTGTGAATGGACCGGAACAACAGTGCAGGCTGAGGATGGCTGGAATGGGTTGTGGGTTGGATATACAGAATTTGTCAGTGTCGGTCGACCCGACTTGACTGGCTTAGCTGTAGATCAGAGAAATATTCAATTTACTCACTCACACATATATGATAACCTACCAATTCAGGTGCAAAATTTAGTGCCAGTTTATCAACGTTTGGAAGTTTTTCACAATATAGGTGCTCAGTGAAGCCGATAGTATGTGGTGTTTAGTAGAGAACTATTTGCCAGTACCTATGTCAGTGTCATGATAGCGCCGGGCCAGAGGGTGGGAGAGAGTTGGTCGGCTGAGAGATTTGCCCGCTAGAAGCTTAGATCTGCAGTGCTCAGTATGATAACCTGTCATATCAGTAGCATAGTCCTGATTGCAGTGACTGACAGGAGATCACGGTGGCCGGCTGGTTTTCACACAACGTGGCACAACGTTCCATCCTTAGTGTTAGTGAGAAAGGTGTGCTCTGATTATTTCTCAAGAGGGTCTTTAGGTGTCAAATTCAATATATAATACGTTAGTGTGTGTGAAGACACTAACTACAGTCAGCTAGACAGCGAACGTAGTTAAAGTAAAATACTGTGGCAATCATCATGCTTTTACTGCAACAATTTCAGTGGCAACAGCGCCGTGATGCTTACGATAATATTTTTACATTTTTTGAGCATGTAACCTTGAGTTGCAGTCTAGTTAGTCATCCAATCGCTTCTGCGTTGCCCATCGGAACAAATTGTTCCCAGCCCCCCTGTATGCAACCAATTGCAAAAGCCATGTGCTGCCTCGGCCGTACCTCCCCTCCTCAAGATATTATGTTCGTGGAAGATCGACATCGAAAGTTAAATTGGACGCTGGGGACTATATTTTGAATGTCAAATACAGCATGATTTGCCGTGTTCTAGACGAATGTTAATATCATGTCGTATGTGTGCGAGTACCACATGCCACAGAGTGTCACAGTGCCGTGGGTCTGTTTCAAAGTGTCTGGATGTAGGATGTTCATTGTGAATCGGTTCATTCTAACTACAAACCAAAGGCAAGTGATACCACCTAACAATTTACACTGACACTCAAGCCATCGACATTTCTTACAAATTGGATCTATTTGGAGAGAGTAGCCCCGACTGGGAATAGCAACATGGCTCACATTAGTCTTTCTCGGGCTTCATTATTGGGGAACAAGTAATGCCAAAAATCCCCTTGATGATGTCGAAAATGCAATGTCCAGTAAATTTTCTGTCTTGCCTTTTTAGTCAATTTACTTAATTTGTGTTCCTATGGTAACCAACACAAGAAACCTGATTGCCAGCCACTTCTGGGTCACAATATTCATTGATTTTGTTTTGGTGTGCCCGATATCTATTGGCTGCCTCTTCAGAGTTTGGCATGGAACAATCATGTCAAATGTAGATGACAACAGCATCACATGGTTTGTTTGAGAGCTTGGATTGCAGCCGTTATAGGAAAACGTCGAGCTGACAATCTAAGACCAGAGATAATCCAGCCCAACATAGAATAACAGTAGTAAATTGGATAAAAAACAGAAGTCTTGCATGACCTCCTTTGTCCGATCGTAAATTGCATTCTTAAGCGGGCGGTTGCCCGGTGACCTGGGATGGAAATATTCACCCCTCTTCATTTGCCATTCAGGATTTCTCCCCCTTGGCCAACATGGTTGGAGAAATGTCACTTTCTCATAGCTGTAAACACAAGTTTTACCCCCTGTACCTGACCTACCACTCTTATAGTAGGACAAGTCGGATTTATCTTCATATCTCTTGGCACCTTTTGTGATAGTGACAGATACTAACTTTAGATGTTATTCACTATTAGCAATGCCATTTTGGTCCAAATATATAAAGCATGATGTATGTGCTATCTGAAAGCAGCCTCATACGTCTACATTACCAAGACATATTTTAGCAACGTTTGTGGCATTTTACGGCTAAATTCGACGATCATTACTGTATTCTAAATATTTTTCCTCAGCTCATCCTCCATTCTATGTGTGTAGGACTATTTGTAACAGACAACAGAGTGGCTATATTAGTATAAACTTGACTCAATTTTGCTTATCTTCATAACATGACTAAGTATTCTTGCATTTGTTGTAGTGCTCGGGAGGGTGTGTTCTATTTAGAGAACGTTATCGTATACTATGAGGTGGAAGATGTAGGGGCAACAATTCTGCAGTTTTCTCCTCAATTGCCTTCGTTTATCATACTAAAATTGGTAAAAATAGAGGCCCGCATGGAGTTTTGTGCAAGGCATGGTGATTTACACGTAAAACAATCAATAGAAATTGCATTAGTTCAAGCATGTCCCTATCCTACTGGATGAAATGCGCCAAGTGCCAATTGCAACCTCATTGATTTTTACACTCTGTACATTAGTCCCATATAACTCAGATATGGTGTGGGCCTCAGCAATATGCATTGCTCATAATGAAATTGATCCAAGCTACAGGTTGATCAATTAATCACACTTAATTTGCCAAAAAGACCAATTCCACGCTGTTGTGATGGAAAAATATCACGAACTGTTAATTCATAAGCATAATATTAAACTGTGGCTGTTGTTCTATAAATGATGCCTTTCATATTAATATATAAACTATTCGTCATATGTTGGTTCTTAAAATGATACAGTGTTTCTTTTCCATTCCAGTAAGCTTGTTAGATACATCCACTCAGGGGGAGCTAGGATGGACCACATTTAAAGACACAGATGGTGTAACGGGGAGCAGACCACCTCGAGGGGTAAGTACTCGCTCATCATCAATGTAGCAGGTGGCAATATGTATGTGTATGTGTACAATATAGCATCACCGGCAAACTGGGTGTCCCAACACATACAGGTACATACTACATACTGGTATCCCCCTACTTTTATAGATTTATAGTTGATATCGGTAGACCCTACCTCTTTTGGCTACCAGTATTCAAATTGTTATTGTGAAAAAGTAAACTAATCAAAATGCTTTCTGGCTATATGATATACGTATAGGGAAACCAATAACACCCACAGGTGTATGTATAATAGTGATAGAGGTAAATTTGGATTATTAGATAACATGTCTAACAATGCAATAGCAGCGCTATCACTCACTTGTAGATTAATTTTTCAAGCACTATTATCAATGCAGTACTTGGGCTGTGTACATGTATGAGGACAACACACTTTATACGATAGTGATGTCAGATAAATATTGTTGAACCTTTAACATGTCCTCATGGCACGGGTAATCGAGGTTCATGGTAGATTGAAGACAGCATGCCTCATACACGCCTAACAGTTTAGAGATAATTAGTATAGGCCTATTCATAACCAAAAGTATCATAAAAAAAATGTAAGATTTAACAGTGTTAACAGTCTGGGATGACATGACACATATCACTTCTGTCAGATATATTGAAGTGGGTGTTGCACATCATTTGATTTATTTGATAATGCTTCTAGTGTTTTGTTTTTGTCGGCCTACATTTGTCAATCGTAGCTGACCACTTCTGTTTTACATGTGATTTGTCATAGAACAAGTGACTGTCGGTAATCTGTCACAGTTAGTTTCACATGAACTCCACACATGTGACTGTAAATGGAAATGCCCGGCTAAAGACACAACGTGGGCTGAGTGATACCTGTTTAGTGTTTTCACTGTATGTCAACGTTTTTCACTGTTTTCGGCTAGCTTTGTGTAATGGAGTGACACAGATGTTGCCTCTACTGGCACCAGGTTGCTGATTGATTGGGCCGACTTCTCCCAGCTCCAAAACAAAATCCCTGTGAGACTCCCAGGCCAGATAACTCTGAATGTTAGACAGATTGGATCATATATCACCTTGAATTATAGCCCTCACTATTAGATTATGCAACAGAAAAAAACTTTGTGAAGAATGACCATTCATCGTAGAAACGGTGGCAATGTAAATCTAATGATATATAGCTAGGATAGCTGGGAACCTATCGTCTTGTGTGGCTCATTTTAGGTGCACCTCTATGTGATAAATTCCTCTGTTTTTATGCTTAGCTTAATGTCTGAGCTTGCTTCATACCAAATAAAGATTATTCAGTGGATATCTTGTCCAGCAGCACAGAATTTCAAATAACTTTTAGTTTTGTGCTGCGAAAATTAGATTTCTTCCAATTACTTTGAAGTGCATTTTATAAAAACGCCCACTACTGATTATGATAAAAATTTATTCACTGACATGAGTTTTGGGAAGTTATTGAACTTTCCTAAGGTGCACTGACACTAATGAATACACCACCTCCCATGAGAAGTGTCCTGGGGATCACTAACTTTCACTGTAATGTCATGCATGCGATGGTGCACATTTCTTCACCTTTACAAGATGGCAGCGGGCATGCATTTCATGTCGATGGCACCTTTTCAAAACTGTGTTCACACATCAGCAGGTGAAGACACAACCTGCCATCATCTACCGTCCTCTCTACGTTTGAAGGTTGATCTTTACATGCTCTGAATGTTACAGGCCAAATAGGGTGGCAGAGAATAACTGCAGCCGCAACTACTTTTGTGAATAATTCTGCTATGTAAAGGGTAACCTAATGGCATTCAACTCAGTTTTCAGAATTTCAACATACTCTATTATTATCAGAGAATACCATTTGGGTACAAGAACAGCTGTGTCAGGCAAAAGACCATCAACTCTGGAATTTTCCATCTATGTATATAATTAATGTGCTACGTCAGGGCATAATATTGGTTGTAAAATAACAGTGACTAACATTTTTAATTCCCACACCGCTACAGTAGCTAGATGTTAACCTCAAGGAATTCGCCCTGGAGGCAGATTACGAGGTATCTGGACAATGTCGATGAAATAAGAAGTAATCACGAGCCTGCACAATCATACAAATGTAGACAGGGATTTAAAGCTTATGTAACATCCGTGTATTGCTAATGTGTACCAACCGTGGTGACATTTTAAAAGTTCTTGTGTGATTTGGAGGCAACGGAAATGTAGCTGATATACCGATATCTAAATGAGTCAGTGTTTGTGGAACACATAGGAACATGCCACGCTTACTTTTGGGCACATCTCATCATAGCACTGATGTAAACTGCCGTGGTCAAGTCATACTATAATTTGTATTACTGTATCCATAATATGTTCTCTTCACCTCAGACACATCAGAGGTTGCCCCTCAATAAACTGAGGTCGCCAAGTAATGATTGTTTCATATGAGTGATAATGGTTTGTTTGGGGTTGCATGTCAATCCTCCATACCTGTAGCTAGGGTAGTCCCGTCTCAGTCCTGGTGTCTACATGGGTTAGAACACAAGTTAAGGAGGCACTGGCTGACCATGTGCCACCAGGTGCATTACACAGACACAGCACTGGTGACTGGTCGATAGCCCGCAATTATCTACAAATCATTACCCCCTTGGTATGCACCTCTTAGAAATGCTCAGGAACTAGTTTGCATCTCATTTACATATACTTCTTGTGTCAGACGAAATTATCTAAAAGCCATTTAGAGGTCAAATGTCTGGTCTGAGGTAATTCATACTAATAGCTTTGATTGTAATCTTTAGAATAGGGCAAGAAATTCAGGCCTGACCTGTGAATATCCACTCCTGATTAAATTACAGTGGGATTTCTCTCACTAGTGTAATGTATATGCTTCCTTTTTGGTGTTTGTGGCTTATAGTGAGCCTTTTCTATCATGCCCTACCATACCTAACACCACTGGTCATATGATCTATATAGACAGATACCGGATTATGTTTTTGATATGTTTTGCTTACTGTCACTCTGTAACCTTGGAGTGATATTAGTGCTGCAGAATGAAGGAAAATATAGTCAACAAAAGATTTGGAGCATCAAATAGACAATTATTGGAAACATGGCTGGAATCAACAAAACTGGCTCAGAGGGAAATGTCAAGGAAAGCTGGAAAGTCTGTCAATTTCTCACGAAACCCCTGCACTATAACCAAATCATACTACGCCGCAGCACTCTCAATCCCAGAAATTTGATTTCACACCGCCTCGTGTAAAAATATCTCCACAAATTCATCTTTTAGGGTAGTATTTCCCACCATAGCCTGTATGACAGAACTTGACTGGCATGGTCTGTGCTATTTTAATTTAAAATTGAACAAATAACAGTGAAGATATAACAAAAACTCTCCTGGTTTACCATTAGCTGCACCATGCAAAGCTAAGGTGAAAAACAAACTCTCTACCGAAGCACAAGTTTGCATGTTGAAGTACCATTAAGACGTTGGCAGCAGGCCTCCATTCCCACAATACCCATGCAAATATATCGGAGAGCATTGTGTACCACCAAATGTGTGCGACATTGTGATGCTTTGATCCATAGCTGGCCATCAAGATAAATGTGCAGAAATATTATTTGAAACTTGTGCATCAACTGTTAATGGGACCTGATTAGGTGAGCAGCTTTGAACCGAAATCATAATGAATTGCCCATTGGAAGCTATTTCTAAATGATTCCAATGATGTATTATACCGTGTAATTGTCTGGGAATGTACACGTGCATTTTGATATGCATTTATGGAATGGTTGAATGGTAGAGAAGTCCCATGTTATTTGTCACACACTGGCACAGGGTGGCGAGGCTGGACAAGATGGCTTCCTCAAGGTAGATAGTTGTTAGGAGGCCACCTTGTGGGACAACGTATGGCTCTCCTCCTATTTTGTGTTGGTTAGTGTAAATGGGATCTCTAAGGATGCAATAATAATGGTTCTAATCAGCCTAGTTACGGCTAGCGCTGGTCAATTTCTACATCGGCTTTCGTAGTATATTCCCATAAAAGTGTCGAGCCGGCTCTCAAAGTGCCAAGGTCACAAGTGCCATCAGCTGTTAAAGGATTACAGTAGGACAGGCATAGGTGTGCTTCACACCATCACGATCATGATTGTAGGCAAGCACACAGCCAGCCACATGACACACACACATTTCAGTAAATATTCACCACATGCATTATGAATGAGTAACTAGTTCTTTCTGTGACAATTAAGGTATTTCACAGCAGTGTTAAATTATAATATCATTTCTAAATCAAGTAAATTCGCCTTCCTTCCAATATACTAACTGTCCCGTTGGCCATTTGTAGTCATTCTAGGGTAAGGACCTTACACTCCTGATTTATTGGGTTGCTAATATTTGTATTATTAAACGTCACCTATGAGAACAGAAGCACGAGGCAACTACTCAGCAGGTAAGGTGATAGTGTAAAGTACATACCCCGGCCACTCGCCCTCTACCCTCATGTGTTACTCCATTGTATGTCCCTATAGAATGGGGCTTAGTGCTGTTTTTTAAATACATCTTCACCAGTGTGTCCCTGTATTGTGTTTCGTTAGCAAATAATTTGTCAAGTTTATAAATCAATATGCTCTAAGTCTCAGACCGATAAAGCTTTTAAATGGTGCTATGAATATTCGGATGATCAATAAATAGAAGCTGTCAGTTTGATATTGTGTCCGGAATATGATCGTGCTTGTGGTGGAACGGTCGGGTCAATTTAAAGTGTGCCAATACAATTGGTGATTCCAACACATAAAGACTGTAGGTAGAATTACTAGTACCCTGGCAAATGCATTGCGACGTTTATTGAAAATACTCACCTTTTTGTGTCATCATATTTTGTACATTACTGATATATTCATCAGACAAAAACCTGCAGGGTAAGTCATGGTGACTGATGATGTACAAAAGATAGGGCCAATTGACCGACACAACACTGAGCTTCCAATTCAAGACGCGTGCTTCGTATTGTTCCTGATTTCGCCCAAATATTCACCAAAGTGAAGAAAATGCAGCTTACCTTGGATTGAATGGTTTATAGGTGTTCATAATTGTTCCTTACAAATCCCCAAATTATAGGCTGAGAAGGGCCAACCACAGAGTGAAGTGCTCTTCATTCAAGTCCACTGAATGGAGATTATTGTTGATTATCATGTGCCTAGGCATTCTCACAAGAGTGTTTGTCAAAGACTTAATATGGTTGATGCACGGCTAAATTGAAGTTTGCTGAGATTCTTTTATGCGTAGTAGAATGAAGTATTTTTGCCCGAGGAACGTAACTTTTACACAAAACAGATTGCGTTTCTTTTTATACATGCCTAAAACGTTTTACACCTATATATTTATATATGAATGATCAATAACTGGTGATGTTTATACATGGGAGGACTTTACTCGTTTAGTTTTAAACTTCGCTAATTTAAAGATTATGACGTTCTAGTACCAGTATTCTTTTCAACTAAGAGTGTATTGTCGAACTCTCAGCTCGGCCCCACTTCCAATTTGGTTATCCGTCAACCCTTTTGTCACGTGAATTCAAATCATCACTATAAGGAAACCTGTCATGTGCTGTCAAAGATTAGTCAGTTACAGGAAATGATTCTCAATTGATCAGCTAAATTTGGGTGATGTAAAACGTTTTGTATTCTTCGTTATTAGTTGTGACATTGGACAATACTTCAGACTTGATGGATTTGATGCAGGCAAAGTGGTTACTAAGCTAATCTCCCCTACCTGGCAAAGCCAAATTGGCAGTGCAACGTACACAAGGTTGAAACTGCTCAATTTGTCAGTAAATAGGTGCCATCAGTAAAGTGTCAAGGCGACACCTGTTCAACGTGTCGACAGGAGCAGGGTGCAAATTGCATTGGCTCTTTTTACACACCTAGGAAGGCGTTGACCAGTGGAACACCCATTATACAGCCACCTTGTAGGGTGGAGGTGGTGGAGAGATAGCCATACACATTCAATTAAAGACTCTGCTAGGTGTGATATGAAGCCTTATTCTTCACCAATCGTTATTTGCATTACTGTATCGTATTAGTATTTACTACTAATGAAATCATGCAGCTCTTGACTTGTTATTAATTGATCAGGTCTTTTTCAGCCATATATACCTACTAGCTGATAATAAAGACATGTGTAACCATAACAAACCAAGCAATTTTATACTGTTGCTTTGGCAAGTGTAAACGTATGTTTGCTGAATTAAGAAATCTCCTGTCTGTATTCTGACGGTGATATATTTTGTAAAATATAATATTTACTGAATGCACACATCCCGTCCGGTGGCTACATCCTAGAGACGTGTTGACTGTAGGACGGTATGGCTTCTCATTCCTCTCTTGATTATTTCTCGGAGGTGGTCCAGATGCCACTGGCTCTGGGTTATCACATGAGGTTATTTCCAGCCTTAGATGCCTTCGTGCATCTTATGACTGGCCAGAGAGATATTACCTCGGTGCACAGACATTGTCGAATTGGCAGCTTTATGGTAAGCTGAACAAAAATATGACTGACCTGTCACCGAGTAGCCTGTGGCCACCAGAAAATGAGAAAAATATATCTACATGTTACACTGATAGCCAGGGGGTAGCAGCTGCCTTTTTGGGGTTAGAAACGTCATTACATGCTTAGTCATCCTTATATATGGCTTCATAGCTCATACATAGATATATGTAATCTAAATTTATTACACTCATTTTTTTAAACGCCTGAACTTTACTTGTACATGTATCGGACTGTGTTCACGAAGTGAACATTGTCGAATCACAGAAGAAGCAATGGTACCTAGACATACTGGTTATAGAAGCATACAACGCCTATTAATAGTGGTGTGTGTGTGTGTGTGTGTGTGTCTGTGTGTATGTGCATGTCCCATCGATCACACGATGAACTCGGTTATTATGATTCTGTCTCTTGCCGTGTGGTATTTGAGTAGATCGCGAACATCTTGCGTCCTACAGCGCAGATGTTTGATAACATCGAGCTAAGGAGACAAATGGTTGATGGTATAAAGCAATCTTTGATTTCCTCCATGGATTGTACCCTATCAAGTCACTCCTCCCGGTGAGCATGTTGACTAGTTGGAGTAGTTTGAGTAGCATGTTGGTGGCCCGGTGCTCTGGTGCCGTGCTGATGTTGTGCTGACTGTGATCTGCCTGAGAAGCGAGCCCCCCAACCCCATGTGCCTGTGATCTCCTCCCATCACAGCCATCTCAGGTCAAACGTGATCACTGCCGTGGGAATCCACCAGGAACTCTACTGCCAGTTAAAGAATCCTCTCCATCTATAAGTAGACAATTTTGCCAATAAATTTCAGAAGAACTTTTGGTTTGGAACTAGGCAGAGGAGAGATAACCAGCTGTAAGACTATGGGGAAGGGTAAAATGTATGTTTGGAATGTTATATCCAGGCCCAGACAATGGAGCCAAGACAAAGATGTGGTGGCTGTTGTGAGAAGTAGTGAGAGCATTGCTTATGTCTGGCTTTATTGGACATGTAATTTTTTGCGTGTTTGACACGGTGATAGGTGTTTAGGATGTCTGGTTGTGGTTCTCACCAGGTGCTGGAATGGTGTAGACAGGCGGTCGGTTGGCCTTGCCTACCTCCCTACCCAGCTCAGTATCACCTCGGGGCTACCCAAACACCCGTGCACTGTGCCCATGGAAACACTAGTACAGAACCTTGCCAGGCTCGGGTCTGCTTCGGATTAGCGTGGCAATGTTTTGGGTGCAGGTTACATTGCTACTGCCCACGGGAACCCACTGTACTGTGCACAATTCAGCTAGATATGGCCCCACATGTCATCCATTCCAACTGGAAACAAGGAGCAATGGCAAAAAGTTAAAGGTTACCTTTGAAAATACAACCGAATGTTGCAACAAAGTAATTTTCTGGATTGTGTGCTGTTTCAAGGTTGAACTTAGTATGGTGCAAGATGTGGTCTGTTTATCAGGAAAACATAAAGTTTCCTCTACCGCTTGTATGTGTGTTGGCTCCTCTCTGAAATATTCAACCTGTAAAAACATATCAGAAGGCCAGATTTAGGTTTCTATTTGAAATTCATCTGTTATCCTGTGGCACAGATACTCTTTAAGTGGGTCCTGGTGAAATGCAAATGATATCCAGAAGACAGAAACATTACATTCACACCTGTGCTGTGTTTTTTATGTGTGTATTTTACTACTAATTACTGACTGTTTACATACCATATATTATTATAGTGTTTCCCTACTAACAGGCTGTATAATAAAGTAACACCAACTACGTGGTATACACACTTCAAACCAATATATTTCCCCAGATGTTTGCATAGATACCAACAGGCTTTACTGCAGACATTACGTGAACCTCACGGGTTGCTATATTTGTCTTACTGATTGTGCTATCTATAGCTGTTAGGATGAAATATAACCACCTATTATCTCATTGCCTGGGCAATTAGACAATATCATCATCCAGGAATTATCCAGGTAGTAACGCTTAATCCTCCTTGATTGATGTCCATGTTGCCGGGATCACTACTTCATCTTCCTCTCGGATTACAAGCAAAAGTTCATCACCGGAGATGAACCAGTGTTGCAACACATTACAGCCCCCAAAGACACGCGTCGGTCTCGTCCCATATGGCATCAATTGATTCTAAAATTCACCATTTGCAGTTGAGTTATGGAAGCAGGCGAATGTAGGCAGTCTTTGATCAGCTCTGGCCAGGAAGCGCCGCTGTAATAATTGTTATTGTTCATGAAGAAACTTTCATCAAAATTATCAGCATGAAATAACCCATGCAGCCAAGCACTATTTTATGCATCCACGGCAGCAGCAAGCTGTCTGCGCTCTGACTGCTTCAGTATGCCGCCGAAACATGACATGATGAAATTCAGACAAAAAACTAGCTACCTCCTGACATGTTTATGGATAAAACATTCGCATTCGGGGTCTTCGGCCCAGACAGTTTGTGCTGATCGAATGTGGCACTCAGCGTTTAAGAATGCACTCGCATTTCATATTTCACTCAGTGGAAGGTTGCTGCCTGCATCTTTGGTTTATCCACCGTGCTCTGACCACATGTAGGCCTACATCAGGCTACATGACTGTGTGTTATGGTGGTTGTGATGATCTTGGGCATGTATTATTGAGATGGCTGCCATGTGCCATGGTCAGGGTCATGTATATTGCCGTATCGTGGATGATGGGATGTGGTGATGGGGGTAAATTGGGCAACTTGATTGTGCAACAGCAGGTGAAATGTGAGAATCAAGCATTCTCCTTCATCTACACAACGTAGTAGCACTTGGTTAAGTCTGGTTTGTGTCAGAATGTAATCTTTGAACTTTTTGCCTTTAGATGTAACTTGAATGAAATACAACTATCAGCGTTAATTTGCAATAGTTATCTGTATACGTGCTGTGCACCCATCACAATATCATTGGATTGCAAGATACTATGTTGCATTAATGTATTTTTGCATGTCCCAAACCAAGGATAGAAGAAATTCCTGCCTCCAGGAAGAGTCCTTTGTTGGGTGAAAAGCCAATACTATCATTCGCTCACACAGCGCCGAGACATTGACTTGTGCATTATGTTGTCGTGAGCTTGGATTAGACATCAAGTGTCCTTCTATGAGCTGGGTGGAATTGGGATTCCAATCACTTACTCCTTCGGTACTACTCCTTAGACCGGGGTCTTATTCTATTGGTATTTCGTATTGACTGCTTGTAATTGTTTGCTGAATATCCAGCAGGGAGATTGATTCGGGAATGGTGCTGGATTGTGGCGACTATCTCGGGGATCATGGCCAACATAGTACAGATCAAGTACGAATTGATTGATTCTAAATATACAGCACGGAAGTTGAGCGGTGTAATCAGGCTGGTCTGGTGGATGGCACCCATTGTGGTACTGCACACCGAGATGGTTGACTGCCTAGCCTCACCCACTGCTAATCGATTAGCCCGCTGAATTACGTGAAGATTGGAGCAGAGAGCCTCGTATCACGGAGAGCAATTTTGTGTATAATTTGAGGGCAGTATATTTGGCAGCATCAGATTTAGTGAGTGAGAGACAAAGTGGGGAATGCGTGTGTGATAACCTGGCTGTGGTGAGGAGAGCCAGAAAGCCTCCCCTCCCTCACACTACCTCACACTGTCATTGTGATCATAGGCACTGCTCAACACTATTGAAACACACAGGGGATTCATATAAATATTGTTTTATCAACCCTCCAGCGTAGTCACTAGTATAAATATATAATATTCATTGACAAAGCCTTTCTCCACGTGCCTTGATAAGATGTAATGCTGTGGAATGATGTTGAATGTAATCAAGGCAGTTAATGACCTGATGATTATTACATGGCCTGAGTCTGATTGATAATTATATACGGTACGCCCGGTATATAATCTCTGTTACGTATAGAGTGTCAGTAGAGTTTACACACATCTTCCATCAATAAAGCTATTCTACGCGGCCCATGATGAATATCTGTCTGTGTAGGATCATCATTCACAGAGGAAAATGCTCGTGGGAGCCCCCATTACTTCCCTAATGTGAAAATTATTCGCAGGTCTCACAATAACATTTAAGATGGCGCGTTTACCACTAGGCAGACACCACAAAAGCGTGACCAGTAAAGGTGGCGGTGTGCAGAGTGAGGCCGGGCGAGGGGAGGATCAGTCATCATTGAAAGTAATCATTCGGCAATCATTCCCCTCTACAATACATATAGCTTGGTCATGACCTTTATATGGGTTACTAGAATAAACATGTCTGGCTTAATTCAATATTGATATTGATCCCGTGGAGATGCAACTGGGACAAATACAGTTCAGTTACTCTGGTTTTCGCAAATATAGAGACCTTGCACGGGCTAAGTATACATTATGAATATGTGCTTTGCCACGTGTTTTTCACACATACCTGATGGTGGGTTTAAAATGATACTCGTTACATCCTAAACTACCTTAGATTGCGTTGCACAGAGAACAACTGTGGAGGGTTGTTGCTGAGTCTGGAAATTACCGTGCTGTCAGTGTTCAGCACTTGACGTGATATAAGGATTGGCTAGCACCCTTTACAGTCTGCCCATGGCCATCATAAGGTATAAAACATCCATTCTCTGGCATTTACAAGAACAGGGCATCCGGAGGGCCATTTTTCTTTAATACATTGCAGGCAGTGATATCCCTCATATCATTTTCACCCGAATCATATCGCCTGCTAGTTACTGGACAGGCCGTATCAAGCGGCGGTCTGGAGAACAATGCATAGAAAGAAAATCAATGCGAGCATGGACAGGGAAGAGGCAGGCATAGTGAGTGTCCTTCACACTCACCTCCATGTCATCCTGTACACACTACTACACAGGCCCCGTCCTCTTACAATGCCGGACCAACAGCTGGCCTCACCTCTATGCCATAGCACTGGCCTGTCCACTCTGAGTCTCCCCAGTTTCTATTAAGAAACGACGGTGTAAGCGAAATCGAATGTGGTATATTACTTCAGGTTGTAATTTAATCCATATTTACTTTCAATAATCAGAATATTACTGTGGTCATCACTGTTTGTCCATACTTTAGGCTGAATACCAAAGCTGTCAACCTACTTCTTTATACAGATATGAATCTGTTGCTCTTGATAATAATATAATACCACCCAAATTTCTGTTCAGTTTTGATGAATATTATCTGGCATTCATCTTCAAGTTATATATTTGCAACTCATGCTTGTCATACTGCATTGCGTAAAAATAAATCAAGTAAAGGGGGCTCTATTCGTCTGCTCACATCAGTGCCAATTTTTGCTATTTAACCATCCATCTGAAGATCGTATCATCGAAAAGCCTCTCCTTTTGAAATACTCCTCGTATTGAAGGCGAGTAAAACATTTAGGGGAGAAAGTGTTCAGGTAAATGGGAGTTATATTACAAAATATCTTATGCTTTTGTGTGCCATTTTTTGCGAAGTACTGGTAATTTTCATTGAGTTTGGTCAGTCTGGGTTGAACGGTGTAGTGATGCATTACATACTAGTACTGGTATACTGTCTGGACATTACCCACGGTCTACTGATACCATGAGATATATGCCTGGCTCAGTGTAAGTTATAATATTAGAGTTACACCAGTCATATGCCACCTACCCAGTGTAAATGACTGACTGAAATGGAGTTTTTGTTTAGTTAGTATGACCCCTGAGCAGGATGTCTCTATGAGTGACAGGTTGAAGTAGAGCGATCAGGCCTGGCTTTGAAGGGGGTGTGTGGTTCGCCTCAAGATCAGCCTGGTGACAGTCTCCTCACGGTCAAGATAAGGACCTGTTGACAGTTAAACCAGCGTCACTCGTTTCAACTACCTTGTCTAAATTGACAGCTGAACCAAGTGAGATAGAAGGACAAAAAGCGATTGTTATCACTAGTTCCCAGAAATAGCATTTATCACAAGTTAGCGTAGGAATCTTGTCGTGTTCTTACCTTGGTTTGTGATGTATGTGACAAAGTTTCATGTTAGTTTCTTTGTTTTCTGTCACAGTGGCATGATTAGTGGCTCTGATAGGTGTTAGGACACGTTACTAGTCCATATATGATTCAGTTCTACTGTGCAATGACACTAGTTCGCTCACGTTAAACTTGGACATCATGACATTCACTATTAATTACTATTGAAACCAGCAGCTCACCTCGATTTGTGTATTTCTATCTACCGTTGGTTGTACGGTATGGTGAGCTTACATTATTAGGTGTATATACTATATAGTGTTTGTACATGACAGGTTGTGTTGGTGGTTGCCACTGCACACCATTAGCCGTTAGTTTGTCTTGGTAGCCATCAGTTGCTGTCCATTCATCATTTAGAGACCCGCTGCCCCTCCAGTGTTAATTAATTGTGGCGACATGCTAACAGAAGACTGGATGAGAGGAGTTCTCGGCAGTCCTGATAATGAAATCTAAAGGCTAGGTAATTAGGAATGGTAGATGAAGTTGGCGAGGAGTGTTTGCCAGTTTATTAGCACTTCCAAGTTTTCTAATGCTGTGGTGCAAATCCAAACATTGTGTACAGCTGTTGGAGTCCGTTCTCTTAGCGGAACAGGAATTCCTGAAAGTTCCAAGAGATAGCGGTGGCTCCAGTCTTGGTTTCTGGACAGACAGGAGGCCCGAGTGTTAGTTACTGATCAGACAGGAGGCAGATGGGTTTCTATCGTAGTTAATAGCGTTTCTACTCTTCTTTAAATTGCTGTAATTGTGATATCATGTCTAATGTAAATGTACAGTAGATTCGGCCTAGTTCACCCCTACAAAAATCACCAGCTACATGTAGGTGAGTGTCAGTAACCAGCTACAGTAAGCCTATATTTCCTGATAAATGTTTTCATTTCATGCAGCAATAGAACTCCTGTTAGTGCCTTACACTGGGATCACGCACCTATGAAGAACTGTTTATAATTAGTGGTTGATTCCCTTGGCAAAATAGATCAGGAGGATTTAGACCGGGGGAGGCTGCAAACTTTATGTGCTGAGCTGGAGAAGTTGGTGATATCAGGGCGGTCGCCATCAGAGCATGAAGATAGTTTTCCCCCTGGTGATAGCCCTGGTTAACTTCTGTCAGATCGTCCTCCGAATTCCATACATTACACCAGTCAACTCTTTTTGTGCAGCTTTTGGATAATTAACTTATCTGTTGCTGTCTCGGTGATGACTGACAATAGTTACGATATGATGGGTTTATTAAATTTGTGTGTTTTCTCGTGGGCACGTTTTATTACCAGGAACGGTTGAGGTAAAAAGGTTATTGGAACGAAGTTAAATAACGAAACAACACCCCTTGTAGAACACATTACACCTATTAAAACGACCTGGCCTCGCCCAGATTAGTATGGTGATATGCGATCTGAAATTTATACTGACCAATTAGGAATTGAGAGCAAGGTGTTCCTGCTCACTGCAAATGGCAAACTTAAGGTCAACTTGATGGGCTAGGTGCTTGCTCAGGGGTCACAGGTCAATGATATACTGGTCAGGGGTCAGAGATTGCTGCAGGCCGACTGCAGACTTCCACTATATAAACCTAGAAGGAGGAGGGGACTGTAATTGATTACATTCTGCCTGATTTAGCATTTGGATTATTTTAGCAGACCCTGACCTTGCTTAAGGGAGTTAGTGTTGATGTGGCTGAGTTTGGAATCCAGACACAACAAAGAAAGACCAGGGGAGTGTACTGAAAGCAAAGTAATGTATCAACTTGTCAGCTAGAATTGCCATACATGTGTACTCTGCCATAAAGATATGAAATTAAAATGGTGTTCTTTTAAATTGACCAGAGTATTTAAAATTAGATTGAACCGAAGGTCAGGAGAACCATGGTGGTCCTGTGGCCAAAATGCTCATTGTGAAGCAGACTGGGGAGAAGTTGTAAATTGATTCCATTATGATATTGATTTCAGTCAGAAAACCCTCTTGGCTTATACAAAGGCATTCATTCACCCAGTAAATACAATTTGATTATGGCTATCTTCATATCCAAGGCTCTACAAAGTACCCTATTCTAGACTTAAATACCTCCCATATCATACTTAGTGGAGCCACACAAATACGTAGATGAATTCTAATGAAACTGTAACTTTTGTTTTGCTATAATACTAGTACATAATACAGATTCCATGCCTTGGGAGCTTGCTAAATAGAGATTTCAGTTTACAGTACACGTATCTCCTATGACTAAATGTCAGCCTAGCCTGCAAGATATTCCGTTCTCTATCCTCGGCTCACTTTGAATTCATGAAACAATTAGTTATTGGCTCACGTACCCTTACCTGATTTACTATTCATGCCTGCAACAGTTCACTAAATGAAATGGGACATTCTATGTCCAGTTGTGATTTGGGAGACCCACAACGCACTGCGGGGGGAGGGGTCATTTCTCTTTGGGGAGACGGGTAATTAGCCTTCTCTAGGAGATATCCCCACCGAAGCAAGGCAACCCCAAACGTTCACACTGCAATTCATACAATTACACTTGCTTACCCTAACATGTTTGTCTTGTTTTTGGAGCTGCTGACTGTAAACCACCTGAAAATTGGTTTTGTATTGTGTTACCGGGGGACTGCTGCCTACTGTATGCAGGTCTCCAAGGGTCAGGGAAGGCTAGACTACAGTTACCTTAAACCAATTTTGTATAACTGACAGATAGAATCTAGAAGTAACTATAATTGTGCAAAAATGCACACTTGATCACTGATAAGTCTCACAGAGTGACGTCGCTAGTGTTTATGCAATTATTTTGAAGTTCTATGTACATCTTTTTTTCCTCGACATGGAATTAGTAACTTTACATGATGTATGACGGCCTACATATGTTTCTTCTTAAGTGTGTATTTTCAAAATTATTGATGTGCGTGTTGATTGCTACGAATGCTTGCGTACGTAGTGCTTATAAGTTGAAATATTCCTGCGTATTGAGTTTAATAATAAGTGAAACCTTACTATATTATTGCGAGTTTGTACTTGAACTGTGTTCACTGGTTGTAGTTTACTGTGTACATATGTGACGACAGGTACTGTAACGTAGTGTAATGGAACAGGACAAATCCTGGTGGGCAGTTGTTGTAATTGGTCTGCCATGGCCTGATCCGCTTTGTCTAATATTGTCCATCCCTCGCATCTTGTTTTCTATGAGAAGTATTAGTGTAAAAGCCACCTGAGAGTGAAATATGTGTTTATCATCAGAATCTCGGGGTTTAGCGTCTGACACAGCTAACTCCCCCTGCTGTCCAAGCGGCTCAAACAAATATTGGCCATAGCCCGCCCCTGGCCCCTCTGCCCAAACACAATTAACAGTATGTCAGATGAGGAGTCTGACAAAACGATCCTCTGAGAGAGGACTTGTAATATTTCAAACTGCAGGATTTTTTCATTTGTGCTTAGTAAGCCTCCTACCGGGGCCTGGCAGCTTCGGTTTCCTTAATCCACGGCTGTGCTCGGTAGGGGCGATAATAGGTTGTGGATACCGTGCCTGATTGACTGGGCACATCTCACTACTACATGTACATTGTGTACGTGTTCAACGTATATAATCTACATAGTGCTGGTGGGGTGATGATTGCTGCTTACATTGGTGTAATACACAGTCTAGAGTTTTGTTTATTAATTACAAATACCACGAGCTGATGTGTCCTGATGAAGCCGTCAAATAGCAAGGGGTGCGTAATTCGATTTCTGGGAGGATTTTAGTCCCCTGTAAAATATTTGTGAGATAAAAACAAATTTGTTAACTGCTTTCCTCCATGGATTTTTCAGCTGTTGGGGGACAGCAGTTGTGATGATGGAAAATGTACTCTTTGACTCGCTATTAGTCATTTACATAAAGGGGATGTTGGACAGCTATAACAGGCATTGAATGGATTGCTGATCCATGAACAATTAGGGTCGATGAGGGGTTAGATGTGGAGGTGGTAGGGCTGATTTATGCCCGCAAGTGATAGTGAAATTCTCAATTGATGTGGTCATCTCGTGGGCCATTCCAGCTCAGGTAATTATCATGTCTGAGTGGGGCACGTATTCCAAGCCTCATATATTGTGAACACATGTAGCATACACTGCTTACAGGTATACGTTTAATATGGGCCTGCTATTGTTTGGGGCTGTGGTTGTAGCTAGTGTATAAACTAGGAAATGCCAACGTAGAGGGTATTACATCTCGTGGGCCCGGTAAATATACATGAACACTGGACGCTGCCTGCATTGCATTCACTTTATCTTTGGAGACAATCTTTCGCCTGGAGGGTACACCTTAAATCAATATAATTAGGGGCATAAGCACAGGACAATATCCTCAGGTATTCTCTGTGGCTTTTTGAGCCAAATATCCGAGGCGGATATCATTTATCATCTCTCCTTCTCCACCTGACTACACCATTCACTCTCCTCTGATCATTAACATCTCAATAACCTTGGTGCTTGACCGGAACACCTTTGTTATTTCATTATGTTGGTTTTTCATTTGAAATATGATACCTAAGATCGCCCATATGATATTTAACTTTTCTTTAACTCCTCCAATCTTGTCCGGTCCAAATTAAAGGGCAAAAATGCATGACTGTTCCGTCATTGTCTGGCGACCCATAGCCGCAAGAACTGTGCGGAAACTTAAAAGTGGCCGAGCTCAAATTGTGGGTCACCGACAGAGCTAGTGATTACCTAGCAGGGTAGGTGTAATAATTGCCAAAGGTGATCATTGTTTTCATACCTTAGCCCAATGAAATTCAATCACCTGCATCTCAACTACCGTTGAGTGTGGGTTATTTGACATCGGCATGCTCGAACATTACTTTGTCCATCTTATGAATGAACAATGGACAGGATTGGTGGCATATTCATAAGATGGTACATTTAATTGAAATCAATCTCTGAATTATTTATGACACAAGGTGCGCTATAGATGATGGATTGCTGTGTTGACACAGCCTTTCTCTGGCCTCAAGCTTTCCCATACATATTTCCCTACACATTGTATCACGCTGGAAAAGTGTCACTGTAGAATAGACCAAATCGTTATAGGGGCTTGGTTTGTATTAAATGTTCATTTATTGTGGAGCTATTCAGTGCTGTACGGTTCTCTTGTGTTGAATTGTCAAGGTACGTGGTGTCCGTGCACCTTCACCTAGGAGATCGAATCTATACTGGAATTTACCAGTAAATACGGTTTGATAAAAGATTGTAGCACCCCCTTTTCCCTTCCCAAATAAAAAATTGTGTTCATTGGTTTATCAGTCAGCTCCCCGAGATTGCTCAGCCTTCTCATTCATCAATAGTCTTTATCCTGCAAAAATACCACAAGGCCAGACACTGGGTGAATTCTAATTGAAGACCACCGTGAATGGATTAAAGCTAAATTTCTGAATTCAGCTTATGCCAGTTGGGAGTGGAGGTTTCAGTGCCTCGGTTAATCAGGTTCTAAAGGCACAGAAACAAATGTGAAGCCCAATTTGCTACCTCGTGATAAGAAAGTAATACCTCTAAATGTAAAGGCTTTGTTGTGAGAATGAGTTACAAACCTTATAACTTTACACAATGTACAAGAAACCGTGGTTGTGTAGAGGGATTCCATTGATGTTTTCCTTTCGGTATATTGCTGCCATCAGACTAGCTGCTTTAAAAACTTGTCTACATGTGCATAATGTGTAGGGCAACACTGGTTGTGTAGCTTTTGTTTCTGCGATGTATAAAGCTGAATGTCAAGTGACAAAAGTACTTGCAACTTTGAAATCCATTAGTCATTTTACCATCTATATCTATAATAATAGACGCATTAATGTTTGTTGTAATTGTCAGTCTCCTAATGGATGACGATGACAGCGTAATGAGTTCTGTCAGAGAAAATGTGTAGGCATTTGTGAAATTTAATGCTAAGTTGTGTTGGGCCACCCATACATAAGACTTTCTTTGTAGTATGTTCAGTTTTACATTGTTTCTACAGTATTTGTTTGTTTAAGTATATATTATTTTAATAACCTTGCTTCATAGGTATACATTTATTTTTAAATAATCCTGGTGTTATAAACTATATATATTTCACACATAGGTACAGATTGTACTTTGAATTAATTGAATGCCGATGATATGGTTTCGTAATAATGAATTTTTATTATCGCTATACTATACAATATTCCATTTACATGTATAAATTTAATGTGTCCACTTATCATTGTCTCTTGTTCTTTGCAGTGGAGGGAAGCAAGTTATAATACGAACACAGGGGACTCCCTCAGAGTGTATACTGTATGTGATATTGTAGTGACTGGTGTTAATAATTGGTTACGGACTCCATATATTCCCCGCGGAGAAGCAAACAGGCTGTATGTGGAAATGAAATTCACGATGAGAAAATGCACAAAATTTCCTGAGCCTGGACGATTGCAGCAATGCAAGGAGAGCTTTAAACTGTTATACTACGAGGCCGAGTCGGACTTTGCCAACTACATGATGCCCACGTGGGACAGTGATACCTACCGGCACATGGACGTGGTGGCCGCCGACAAGATCTTCTCCGACAACACAGACACCACCATCAACACGGAGACTCGCAGCGTGCCCATCACGAGGAGAGGGGCTTACTTCGCCTTCCAGGATGAAGGGGCGTGCACCACCCTTCTATCAGTCAGGGTCTATTACATCATGTGCCCTAAGGTGGTGCTCAACTACTCCGTGTTTCCTAACACCACCACCGGACCGGACATGTCATCCGTGGTCCAGAAGGGCGGTACCTGTGTCAGCCACGCTGCCATCGAGCAGCCGCCATCCTATCTATGCAAGGGAGATGGGACATGGGACTACCTTTCTGGCGGATGCAAGTGTATGCCAGGGTATGAACCTGGAGTCAAAGGACAGGAGCAGATTTGTGCAGGTACGTCTGTTACACCGTGCAGTTATAATATGGGTGTAATTGATATTGCTTATGTTTTGTGTCAGGTAACCCTAAACAGGGTATTCATATAAATAATATATGGATGACATTAATCTCTACCGGCGCAGTAACACGGCAGCCCTGACTACAATATGTGGCAGTATTCGCCTATATACAGTGAAAACTGTGCGCCTATGTGGCTCATGTATCTTCATTGTCTTAGTGCTGTGTCTAATCTATCCTGTCTTACCTGCTTGCACTACCTTACGTTTACTAGAAACCTTTATATGCCAATCCATCAACATTCATGTTCTGATATATGTGCTCGTTACCCACACTCATTTAGGCCCTAACTGTCCTTTCGAGGATATATTTTATATGGAACTGAAGCTGTACATCCATACAAAATATGACTCCGAATGTATACGGTACTTTATCTTATCTTAATGATGATAATCGGTAATGATCGGGATGACAGCCATAGCAATACAACCTCCCTCTCTATGCAATTAATCAGAGTAATAATCAGCTTTTATGTATTCCCATAATTAAATGGATGTATAAGTAGATATTTGCACACTGTCATGTGTAAATTACTTCCGTTCATTGCTTGACATTGATACAACAGACATAATTGGAAAGTATATCTGACTAGAGTCCTGTTTCTTCGACTCAAT
>CAXAKH010000171.1:0-15378 GCA_963969325.1 Lycopodina hypogea | reverse complement strand
CTGATCGACAGTTGAATGCTGATAACAACACAAATTCCAACTGTTATGTTAAATGTTGCAATTAATTTCAAATCTCGGGGCCCTTTTAAGTAGCTTTTGCAAAATTCAGCAGATAAATGAAGTGGTTTCTGCTAAAGCATAAATAACAGTAATGGACTAGTCGTTGAGGACACGTGTAATGACCGACGCTGATTCATTCGCACCTTGATATTCCTCATCATGCGACTTGTGATAAATGCCCGGATATTCACCTGTCGTCTGCTAGTCGAGTAAACACCACCATCGTGTATCCTCGGCTACACACTGTACGGTTAGAGCCCTGTATAGGCCTACCTGTGCCATCATTAGTTACATCATGTTGGCTAAGTAGCCCGGGAGTTGACAAGAGGAGGGGGCCACAGCCCTAGGGGTGGGTTCACAATATGCGCTTTAACCCCTAATTGACGTGCCCTTGATGTACGTCTGTATTAATTAACATGGGGCTTTTACAAGAAAAGTCACCGGAGAATCGCCCTCCCTTGTGTCTCGGCTTCTGTAATTACGCATCCTGGATTTGGCCCAAATTACAGGCGACTAGTGGCAGCACGGGGTAATAACAGACCGAGAATTCATTACTCATAATCATTTTAATGTAGCGGAAAATGCCCAAGCACTCGTCATTGATTTAGGTAATGATTGTTAATATGATTTTTGCTCTGAGGCCAAGTTTCTCTTATCAATCACAAGATCGTCTGGTGACAGCAATGAGTGAGTCAACATGGGCGAAAGTACAGTTTAAAAAATATTTGTGTCCCCATGTAAGAAATAGGCCTATAGTGAGAAATTATGGTCTACATATATAAGGTTACTCACCGCTGTAGTTTCTAATTGCATTATTGTACAATATTTAACAGTAATTCTAAGTGTATTGTGTAGGCTATTGTTGGTGAGTTTTGTAACTCACGTGGTGGCAGTGCTTTGATATTGTCACTGAATTAAATCAGGCAGGCATTATTATTAGCACGAGTGGATGACGAGTGGCGACTGGTGCCTGATGGCCTGCCACCAAATGATGATGTGTATGAATGATAATCAATTTTGACCTAACCCCAAGTTCCGTGGTCAGCTAATGATGACAGCGGTGTCACCCGCCATATCACCTGCAGTGTGAAACAATGTCAGATGAAATAACTGTGTGTTTGTGTGTGTGTGTGTTGTTTATGGAATATGCGTAGTTATAGTAGGGCCAGTCCACTACAAAGTGGCCACATGTTCGTTATTTAGAATCAAAGCCACTTTTCTTGTAAAGTGGCGTCTCTAACTCGTGTAGTGTTACACGGTGGCATTGAGACCATGGTGGACAACAGTCGTGTCTATGCACAAGGTTCATGACACAATCTGTTGTGAATAATTTTATTGTCAGAGCTAATGAAAGATAATTAGATTACAATAAGCTGGTAAGGAGATCGTATTTGAGTGCGGTCTCCTTTTTCATTAGCAGACAATACTGCCACCTGACATTACAATTCTCCCAATTATCATCATGATGGTGGCCACCCAGCCACCGAGTTGTCCGTGAGCAGACGACAATATGTTTTAGTGGGTGGGGGTTTCATGTGACTGGGGGGTAGGCGTGCCCCTGTGTTAACCCGAGTCATCGGACACCTCACACCCCGTGCCGTTGTCACTTGACCACTGGTCCTTGACCGTTCGCCTCTCCCAGGCATTGCTTCCAGATCAAGCACTACAAAGCATCACTCATCGTGCCTCCCATGACAGAATTTGGTCAGACATAATAGGCCTGTGTTGAACCAGCGAATTTCAGCCACTTGAGGGGGATTTACGTGTTTGCCATCTCCTTGTGTTTCATTGCAGTCATGTAGCCATTTGACCAAAGCTGATTAGCATCCGAATCACATCGTGTTTACATTGACCTCGGTGGTTGAATTTTGAATTGGCCAATCGGTCAGTGGCATCGGGTCGGTTACCATAGCTTCGGCCAATCGTCGCCATTGTCTCATTTTAATGGCCGTTGGAGTAATTATGCAACTAAAGTGGCCGTAATGGGTAATTAATGGCATAACAGCTGTTAATGCCTGATGTAAATAAAAGGGGAAGTGGGGGAATCGGGAGGATGAAATCAAAACAGGAGGTCGTCCTCCAGGGAGCCGGGCCTATCTCGTGGTGGGATATGGGCTGCAGCTAATAGGAAATGAAAGCAAACTACTGGAAACGTCTGCGATCCACATGGGACAATGCTTGTGGAACCGCGGCGAGAACATCCCAATATTTGTTCAAGTTTGCCTTCATGAGGTGTTTTTCCGGGAAGATCACTGCACTTATTTCTCGGGGTGTAATACGTGAAAAGATTGCGGTGCAGCGGGTGAGAGGAGAGCGTTTATTTTAAAGGAAGGCAGGTGCTGTTTAGGGGGTTTGTGTGAATAGTCCCAATAGACTCTATCTCATGGTATTGATAGCTAAACACTGGTATCTGATCCCCTCTGGGGAATCATTGGCAGACCGTGATGGAGTAATCTATCCGTCACACAACGCGTATTAATAGTGGTTTATTGGCGAAAAAGAATGGGAAATTGAATGGCCTGCGCAAGATGTAAACTAAGACTATTGTAATTCCCAAATAATAACGCACAACTCGAGTGTGGTTTGGATTCTTATCTTTATTTTGCTTTTGTCTCAATTGTGTAGCTCGTGCAAAATTCGCCCAGATAGAGGTGTAATAAGGAAGCCCACCGCCGGTCTGTGTATCTTTATTCCCAGGGATATAGCCCCTTGTGCAGTGTGAGAGCTCTTACATTGCTCTGCATTCTCTTCCGCATAAAAATGGCTGTAAATGAAAATATCAAGTTGTCCAGAACAAGTGGACAATATTGGATAAATCTTTGCCAGTTTAGCTTTTAGTGAGTTGCCATGACGACTCGATAGCACTTCGCCGAGGCACTTGAGGGAAGGCAGATCAAGTCGGCAGCCCTTGGGATATCATCCGATCTTCCGGTTACATGTGCATCTTGGGTGGGGGTGGTCACTCTCTTGCAAGCCATCTCAAGGGCTACAGGACTCCTCGCCCAGTACTATAACATAGTATCATCGGCCTAGCACGTTATGGCAAAATCTTTTAATAGTAAATTGCGTTTCAATATCATCATATTTTGGCAATACTGTAATAAATTGCCTGGTAGCTGAAGTGGTCTTGAAATAGAACGGGGGGTATTTTTCATTTGTCTGTCTTCCTGAAAGTGTTTGCCAATTCTTGCTTCCCGTCGCTCGGGACTGAATTTGACATAACTGTACAAGGAGGTATTAATTAATTTCCATGGCTACTGGTGTTGTGGCACGCTGCAGCATTGTGGAAATGTCTTTGATATTCCATTTCCCTCTGTCAGTCTGGGTCTGTGCTTCCCACATTCCTTCTTTGCTGTCAAGGAAATGTGCCTCATGCACTTGGCAGGAGAACGAGCGTTTTTCTTGATTGTCCAAGTATTATGATTTGGAGTTGATAAGAACAGGTGTATTATTGTGGGAAGTCTGGCTTGCCAATGCTACTGTCGGACATTGCTTGTCACTTGCTCTCTGAATTTTCCTTCCCGGTGCCCGACACTTGCCTTCTTCAACGTTTCGTGGCACTACGGAAGGAATTGCCTTTTGATGCAAGTCAACTTTGAAATGTTTGCCGCAGTGCAGCGGGTGGAGAATTATTTTTTTCCCTCGCTGAAGGTATGACAAGAATCAAAAGGGATGCAGTTACTTGGGCTGCGAAGACGTCTGACGTGAAGTTCACCAGTGAAGTGAGGCTGTCATCGTGAGAGATTACCAACGTTAATCACGACTCCAATCCTGACGTCCATGACCCAACCTCTGTAGTTGCGATTGCAATTATCTCAAGGCACGAACTCTCTGATCACGGCAATGGAAGTTAGAAAAGTTAGCATCTTGAATGATGACTTCCCTTCTTTGAAGTCAGGTAGTCCACAGGCACGACTTTGATGTGAAGAATCCGCAGTTAATATATATATGTATAGATATACGCGGTGGACATGTCATCATTTCTTGCCAAATATCTTTTCAGGGTTATTGCCATCTTTTGACACTTTAAGACCGGTCGAGTGATAAAGAATATTGAAGCAATAAAAGTGACTGTGAGAGTTGTAGGCTCAGCAGACAGCAGTCACTGTGAGTTAGGAAGTCGTTGTGAGTGGGGTGTCTGGTGTACAATACAGTCCACGCTCCCCTTTCCTTCCTATGCTGTGTGGATGAAATTTTTGCCCGGGTTTGGTTTTTCAGAGGATGAAACGGTGGCCTGAGAATGTGATGGGATTGTGGGGTGTGGACGGGCGAGAGGGGAGAGGGCAGTCCTAGGTTGAGGCGGGGTGTCAGCGGGTGGGAACGCCAGTCACCTCTCTGAAATCTAAGCCTTTGTTGTGTGGCTCTCCCCGGGGTGAGAACACTCACCCGCCCTGGCTCGCAGGTGATTGATGGCTGATTGAGCATTTCACAAATTCACTTCTCCACCGTTCGGGGCAGGCCGGGTGACAAGAGCAATGTTTGTCTCACAGCAGGCACCCAACTTCACAACATTAATTGTTTTAAAAGAAGTTGTGCGTAAAGATGTGGTATAGACCTTCACAGTATGTGTGTATGTGTGAGTGTGTGGATCACTGCTCTGAACTTCTGATGTGTTAATCCCTTGTACAATGTACAACAGTCGACCCTGGTTTTACTGGTGTCTTACTTTGTCAGCTATTAATGCGATCGGGGTTTTGATACATGATAAAAACCTTCATCATTTATACGACTGACTAACATGTTAAAGTGAAGCCATTCGTCATGAAATTAAATTGCCTTTGTAAGCATCTTTTAGGGGTACTGCATTCCGACTTTTGTGAAAAACAAAAGAAAAGACATATTAGCCTTCCTTTTCACCCCTAATGAGGACCTCAGTGATTGCTGCCTCCTCCAGTGGACTAAGAGCTCTGATGTGTATACTGATGGTAAACAAATGTGGCAAAGTTCATGTATGTAATGCGGAGTTTGTTTAGCGAGTTAATTGGCTAGTAAATTTTGTGCCACTGTCTTTGTAGTGATGGGAGCTTGTTCAATCAGTGAAATTCACAGAAAGGTCGTGTGATATATGGGCTGTGGCCAGTAGCCTCGGTCCGGCCAGAATGCTGTGTTATACAACAGCTAAGACTCGCACTGTGTTACTAATAGAGATGTTCCTAGCAGGATTTTATTAATTTTAAGCTTACAACCCCAAAAAGTTCACAAAAAGTGACTGATACTACGTCTACGTGTCTATTTTCTAATATTTCCGAGTCGTCATCATACGCTTACATGTATAGTTGGTGAACAAGATGGATGGTTGAGGGGACACGTTGCCATGAAAGCAATTCTCAGGGCGGTGGAGTTTCACGGCTGTTAAATTTACTCTTTTCCAGACTCGGATTTCCATCAGTTTACAGATTGTGTGCGGTTGATGTAGATAGTTCCTGATAGTTGTTGGGCAGGACTGTGGTTTACTGTATCAGTAGCGAGGAGGTGAGAAGACAGTGGGCCACCAAAAATAAAGTCAGATTGTGTGTATTTTGAAAGGGAAGATGGTGGGCCACACAGGAGTGAACCTTGCTAGGCTTACAGGCGTTTACTTGACAACTTGTAATACACGAGGATGGAGCTCGGATCCAAGACAAAATATCAGGCTCGTCTGAGCGGTTTGATATTGAGTTGTAGTATTCGGCAGTCGCCTGAGCCGTTTGACGATTATAAACTTGGCAATGGCGTGGTTTATCGTCTGTTTTTCAAAACGCATACGATGAATTTGCTTCAAAAGATGGCATGTCTTTCTCTATCTGTAAACAATTGCTCTCTAACGTGTATCGGGTAGTCATTTTGATGAATTGCTCGCGTTTTTACAACTGCCACTGAATCATCAAAAGGAAAATACAACCGACTGGTTAACAGCGGTGACCAAAGTTTACACTAGGAAACGGCTGGCATTATTTTTCAACGGTTGTGAATGAGTTTGTGGATGGTTGCCGACTAGGCGATCATGATTGGAGTGTGACAAGGATACTGATCAGAGCTGATTGGCAATGAACCATTAGATTCAATCACTGCTCATTCACTCAGCCATCTATAAAGAGCTAGTTGCCAGGAGACAAACAGGCAAACCGTAATGCGCCATGCTTGACCAGCTCGGCAAAATGGGCGACAGTTTGAGAAGTCATCGAAAGTAAATCAGAAGGACGCTATTCATCGTTGATGTTAAATTCATTCTGATGTACCTTTCATTAGGCTGTTACCTCGCTAATTATGCACATAATTAGGGCGGGCACAATGGCAGATCTCCATGATAACAAATGTACCCGTGTTGCCTGCCCTGAAACATTATGTTAAATGGCGACGTCTTTTGATTTTCATGACTTGTTACTACACAGGAAACATCACTGCTCGATTGTGAATCATTTTTTAAGAGAAATGTGTTCGGGGGAGAGTTGATTACAAAAGAAGATTATTGATTTCTGTAGCATGGAAACTCGCCTCCTCTACCACCACTGCCAGTCGGCATGAACATGTATAATAACTCAGTGCCTCGATTAGAGCCTGTTAATATCACACTATACCCAATTAGACAGTGAAACAAATAGGTTCTCCTCAGTTAGCCTACGGTTTATCTTTGATAAGTTGTGACCTCCACAAGAACCTGCATACTAGTATCTTACATTGTCACTCTTCAAGAGACATTATAGTCTTGATGGTCGAGCTTATTCTTTTTAATCTTTTTCCTCCATGTGTAGTGGTCAATTTAGGTTGCTAACGGGGCAATTATGTGTATAGATAATACATTTACACAGCCTTCAAGTTGCCCTACGTCTGTCTTAGGTTTTTATATTGGCTGTATTTTTTTCAGCTTGTTCTGGTCTCAGGTTTGTGATTAGCCTAAGTGTTTCTTGAATGTTAACAAATTTAACATTTGTACAATAGTAAGCCGTCGCTAATGGACAAGTCTGACGAAATCAAGAGACACGATCGTCATGCAGAGCCCAATACTGAGATGCCGAGCACTCAATTTTTTACCTGCCGTGAGTGCATCTTAATGGCTAAATGAAGCATTTGATGATCGCCTTTGTTCTTTTCATCATGCACACCTTTGGGTCCATTGGCAATTTGTCTGGCATTAGCTTTATTGATGTGTTCCACTGAATATTTTATTTCACTTATCAAATATTTAAACCAGTCAATATTAGCATTATAAATCTTGTGTGCAGCGGATGCTCATAGCGTTATTGATATGCGAATATGAGGTCTGTTTCATACCCCCCCCCCCCTTCCTAGTATAACTGCTGTTAGCCAGGTTGCATATGAAAGTAATAAAAAACATGACAATATAATTCTCTTAGTCTCCTCATTCTAGATGCTTCGGATTCTGATTATAATAATCTAGTAACTGTGGACGTCCTAGAAATTGTTAAAACAAGTGTGTTAGGTTCGTTAGGATGAATATCAGGTGATAAATGCACGTGTTAGTCACCGGACAATATTGGTGGCTATTATTCGAACAATGCTCCGACTCGCCATTCTTTGTTGAGTACCTGTGTGTAAATTTAGCCCCGGCGACGTACATCACTATCAAAGCTCGCCGTGTAGTAGAAAGAGTCCACCACCAGCAAAGCAAACATATTTTGTTTATGCCATAATTGAAAGAGTAAATTTCTGGCAGGTTTTGTCCACATTTCTGTGATTGTGTGGGGCAGGGGAGTGTGTTGGTGTTAGGTGGTGTTGGCCTATCCCCTGCACAAGAGACAAGGGGCTCATCTATTCTGAATTATCTCCATGCTCCCAGAGAATCCTGGCTCTAACATCAAAGGGGTTCAGATTTCGGAGCATATTGTGCAAGCACATTTGAAGTCAGAGCAGAACACCAGGGCACTTTGTTTCGGTGAACATAGCCTGGGGTTAAACAGGGCGACAACAGCCACCACTGCTGCTAGAGAAATGGGGTGGGGGTCAGAGGTCAAGCCCCTAACACTGCTCAGTAACGCCACCTGCTGTTGGTGAATAAAAAGTAGCGGGCAATTGCTGCTGTTCATTAAGCCAGTGACAAAGGCCGGCATGATTCAGATATCATTAGTCTGACCATTCACCCTGAAATTTATTGAATTTTACCCCGTGCTGTGAAAATCACTATTTCACTGATACAAAAGATTATGAGTGTTAGACTACCCGGAGTAACGGTGGTGGTGGTGCACGCCGGCCCTAGGCTGGGGCCCTGGGAAACCATCTGGATGCAAGGATAATGCACAAAATTTAATTCGCATTCTAAAATTAGCATTAGAAATGTTGTGTATTCTACGCCATAAGACGACAGTCTGTTTGCCATCAGAGCCGTTCGTACGCCCGTGTCAGAGATTGCTATTTTACGTAATCAATCAGATTGTGGATTTTAATAACCGAATGAATTATTCAGGATCAATTCCACCATGATAAAGTCATAACCAGAGAGAGACTAGTAGAGTGAGAGCATTTCTAGGACTGTGGATTAATGGAAACTTCTGGCCGGATAAAAAAGCTGTCAGCACAGTGAGCTGGGTCCTGTATAAAATTGATGACAGTAGATGCTCCCTGGGCCGCTCCAGCCTGCCGGCTTCCTTTGATCTTCCTAATGCATATCAGAGGGCTCCAGTTTCCACTTTGATTTTTTCTCCTGCATCTAGTAATCTTTAACCTGCAGAGGTGATACAGCGATTGCAATTTCAGCATTTCTATTTTCCAAATGTTGCGTATGTATTTTAAACTGGTTTCCTTGTTGGATATCCAGTGCCGTGTACTAGTGGCATTGTTAGGGCTTAGAACCCTACCAGGTTATGATAGCTCAATCAGATTTTCTTTGATCTCCTTCCGAAAAAAGCCGGCGAGTACGTATATATTTGCGGCGCGAAATGATGAATTATGAAAAATCACTCCTGTAAAATGCCTAGCTAAATATTTGAGATGTTGCCAAGGGCGCCTGTAAGATTTCTGCTAACATTTTCTCAGATTTCAGCATTATCTGGGTGTAAAAAGCTGCTATCTGGTTTGTTCATGTTGACGGCAGGGCCTGGCTCCATCTTCACACAAATTAGGTCACTCAGGCGACTGCATCATGTCTTGCTGCCGAGATGAGCATTATTGACAGAAATTACATCCACACCAGTTGTTCTGATTAAAATATCAGCCGAGTGATTTCGCCTCGTATTAACTCTAGTGTTACCCTATTGCCACTTGATGGTTTTGTGTGAATAGGAGAATTTTGTAATTACTGATGGTCGGCTCTTGTACGGGGGGTTCCTAATGATTTCTGCCCTTAACACCCTTACAAATCACAAGATTACCCAGTGCCTTCGTTATAGATTACGCCACTAGGCCACGCAGTGTATTAACTCATCCTGATACGTTTAAGTCCTAACGGCTGTTTTTTGTACTTTTGCAAAGCAAACATTGAACCTTGATAGACCACATACTCCATATTTTTAAATACATAAATCGTTAAAGTAAATATCGAAACGGGAAATGATAAAATTTAATTTAGAAACAAATAAGGTGTATATGAATATTGGCATATGTTCAAAACACACGCCATAGATTTCCCCTTTATTTGATATTACTGTAAATGTAAATGCAGTTCTCACCCCCCTGTAATCATGTTAATGTGTGTGTTAATCGGTATTAATCACTCACGTGACCTTCACTAGACGTGTACGTTAATGTTTTTCTCTTTTATTGTTTTACAGCCTGGTCTAAAGCAGCATCCACCCGGGTTTGGGATTTACATGTATAATCATGAACACTTGGCTAGTCCTCCCCCCGCTCACATGGGCATACCTACTGTACATATAGACCCAAAAACAGGTAAGTTGTCGTCTGTCAGTTGGCTTCGTTTCGCCGTATAAACAAGGTATCGATATTACGTAGTTGAGATTTTACGGTTTTAACAAGACAATGGGGCGAGGAGAGAGAGGTGCTCGGTGGTGGCTGTCTGTATGGCACCTCACCACCTGCCTGGTCAAGGTAGGTTAAACTCGTGGCGTAACGGGGTCGGGGGAAAATCCAGGCATGCACTAAATATTGTTTTGCACCACCGCACCAAAGAATGAGAAAAAACCACGTGAGGCAGATATGAAAGGTGCATCTCTGTGATCCTGGATAATCAAGTAATTTCAGAATCGTCAGTTTCCATCATTACTGGAGAAGACCGAAGACAATGGAGAGAAGGGGAAAAGAGGGTGGATGTCGGTCGGGCTGCTCTAGTTTAATCCACGCTCGCCCACCAATTACACTAATTCTCTTTCATCTATTTTTGATCGGACTCCTCTCTTGTTTTTCCTCGCCCGTGTGTTTTTCCATAACACGCTTCTGTTGACATTGGATTGAATTGCCATGTCATAATTTGTGTGCTGTTGAAGGCGGGGGTAAATGGAAATCGTTGGGTCATTTTATATGTAGTGCAGTGTGACGGGTGTTTGTATGACTCTACGTGTACACTACTGGTATATTGTTACATGGGGGGCTGCCATGATTGCGGGTAAAGTCTGGCACAGCCTACCTATAAACTAGGCTGTGACCCGGCCCCAGCTTGCTCCGCCTGATGGAAAGTGAGTGCTCTTTCGTGATAGCTCTGAGCACTTTGATCCCCGCCTTTGATCTTAATCATTGATTCCCTTGATCCTTAAATCCCTGTTGTGTGTAACGGGATCCAGGCTAATGGGCGGTGCTATATAGGCGAAGATCCGCACTGTCTGCGGGCGACGTCGGATCTCAGGGAATGGGTCTTTACAACGTGGAGAGAAACAAAGACACCAGCCACAAGCACTCGTTATAATCTGTGCTAATGATAGGGCAGAGGGCGTAATGCTCATTAGAGCACCGAATGATCATCCGTCTGGTGTAATGATCCGAGTTTCGCATGTCTACAAATGGCCATAACCAGTGCTTTAAAGATGGCATTCCTTTCGTCTGTACACGAGTTGGACAGCTCCAGATTGCGGGTATAATAGGTGATTTTGCGGGAGGATGGACAGACAGTGGTTCTCGCCGGTCCCGGATTGTGATAGATGGACATGTGATTATGGGGATAATCTCCTAGGGTTATGGGGATAATCTCCATCCGTAGGACACGTGACTCAGACCAGACTCGACCCAGGTCACTTGTCACCCGCCCAACTTTGCGGTCACCTGCGTGAAAGTTGTTAATAAAATTAATGGCCCCCACGTACATGTTGCCTACTCCGACTCTCCTCTGACAACTCTGAGGTGTGTGTTTCAAGCTTTTTAATATCTAAAAGTTACAACAAAGCGTGACACCCGTGCCATTTACAAATACGTTCTCCTCGGCTCGGCGACATCACCTGTAGCTCGTTTGATCATCTTTTATCCGCAAATGGATAAAGCTACTCGCTGCGAGATTTCTTTCGCAAAAAAACGAGTTCTGAGCCACTTGCTATTTTACCACCAGTCAAGTGAGCACAGAACATTCTCTTCCCATGATTCTTCTCCCTTTGATGGACCTGATTGGCCGCTAATTTACTCATCAACCTCATGGAAAATCTAAGAGGGGCCCTTTGTCGTTTTAAATTAAAAGAATAAGGTGAATGAAAGAAAGGGTAATTACGCCTGCAGCAAGGTTGCCTGTTGAGTTTGGTGTCTTTGAGCAATTTCTTAGAGCGTGTATTTATTGTCTTTGATGGGTGGCGATGGTATACACTATTTTAGTGCCAGACACATCCTCAACCAAGTGGAGGCCTATTGAGGGAGGCAGCTTTGAACTGGCGAGGAGAGGCGAGATTTGTGGAATCAAAAGGACATATATGGTCTTGACACAGGTGGCGTCAAAGAGTCCTCCTTGTGTCTTTCGAGATGAGAGAGAGGCTTCAGGTGGGAGTGGATAATCTCAGAGAGGGTGTCGGGTATGCAAATTGCTTGGCACGCCTTTGAAAGTCGAGATATATTTGCTGGATAAGAGGACGAGCTGGTGACATTAAAAGATTAGGAAGCATTTGTAATTGTAGTCAGACTTGGTCCCCGTGACAAGAGGGCTGGGTGGTGCTCCATTTGCGCCATCACACAAACTCGGAGCGCCACAGTTGCTTATCTCTTTTATAAGCCTACCTCCAGCGAAAAAACTTGCCCTTTCAAGTCTTTAAAGGGTTGATGGAGGAGTCTTTTGGAACTTTGAGCGCGGACTGATCCTGGGGACGGGGTTTTGCCGGCGACTGAATCCCGGAGACAGGTAGGTAGGTAGGTTGGCCGTCGGCGAGGAGGAGGAGGAGGAGGAGGAGGAGCCGTGGAGTGAAGCCTGGGCTGTGATCACATCAGAGGACACTAATGCGGGGCGCGCTCCCTTTGATCCTCACTCATCACGGGATTGGATGAGCAATTAATTCCGTTGATGTGGTCCCAACGCAAGGTGCACCACTAATGATAGCCTACACTGTTATTTCCTCATGGGCCTTTCACTTTTGATGCTGCTGGCCCAGCCAGGAAGGATGGACTAAATTAAATCCTGACGATCCCTTTGTGCGGAGAACACACATTAAAGCCAGCTTGGCGGCAGGTAACCCGTCTTTGAGAAGTTAATTACAGTATAGCCTCAAGAGTAAAAGTTGTAGGAGCTCAGTCCGTTGAGATATCTGAGGGGACAACATTTCACCTGTGACAGTGCTTGAGTAAACATGCAGCACGGCAACGCGTCTGGTTACCAAGACTACGGAGACTATCAGACACCGGTCCAGGAATATGATGAAACTTGTAGTGGCGATGGTAAGGGTGAAAGTTTTCTACACTTTTAAAATATATAGAGAGAGCTGCAAGTCGATAGCCACTCTATGTTGGTCACTCGTGTTACATTAGTTGGGAGACGTGGAATTTGTGTTATCAATAGAATATATACTGGAGAGTAATGTTTCCAGACACAGTTTTTTCACTGACAGACGGTTTTCTATCATTGGTAGTTTTTCTTCAAATGTCTATGAAAACAGATAGCCAGTGAATATCATTTGTCACCTAAAACACTGGTGGCTGCTGCTACATGACGGCGCATTAATGTCATGGTAATCAAACCGTGCATACGCTGTCAATTAAAATTCATAAGGTGTACAATTCGAGACACGAGATTAGAAGTAACAGCAGTTGATAACCTTCAATTAAGTTAAAGTAAACTGATAGCCCTGCTTTATGCAGCGCTCGTGTTGTATGTAGGAAGTTTTTTTATCATGCAGGTGACATTACATTGATTTAAATTTCATTAAGTTCTGTAATTAAATTTTCCAACATTTGTGCAAATGTGTATCACAGTCGATGATATATATATATATATATGCATTAAAAGTACCCACGTACTAAATGTAAGTTGTGTAAGTTTCACAAGACATGTTAGGTTCTACATGTTAGGTTTTATATTTGAAAATGTGGGTATCATGATATTTAGTTATATGTCACAATTTCGTCTTTAAATTATTGCAGTTGTACTTGTTTTACTTGTGTAACAACCTGTTCAAGTATTCCGTTTAAATGTTTGATACTTAATTAAATCATGGTCTATTTGTATGGTGGTCTGTTATGGCAGATCAGATTAGATGTAATGAAGAGACTGACCAGTCAGCCGACTCTCCTAATTCATGTGGCAGACGATACTCTCAGTCTGTTGTTTGTTTTCGCACATGATTAATAAGTGTTCGCTGTTGAGCATTAATTTCATACCAAGAAGAGCCAAGTATTGTCCAGGCCCCATAATGAGCCACCTCTTGATGCCTATGGTGCCTTATTTCAATTGTTACTTGTAAAACAGTGAGCGCCACGGGGCATTTTCCTATCATGACAAAGTGAATGGAGCCCTCTGGCCAAATAGCCAACTGCACTCCGGCACCACGCGCTAGCTGCCCATCAATATGACGGTGTTTTCTTGATGGTAGGAGGAGGACCATGCGGACACCTCCGACTGCTTTGTCTCAGTCGTATTAATTTGTTCTTATATGCTACAGAGATGTAGCCTACATACGACTCACAATTATGATAGCAAATGTGTAATAAATCATGTACATTCCGAGGGTAACGCATCATTTGTTGGTTTGCCCCATATAAAACACTAATATAGGCCTATATTTATCGACCGTTTGTTGGCTGTGTCCGGTGATGACCGACCAGCTATATTTAAACTCCGCTGACTGTCATTTTAAAAAAGACCGATATACGAGTAGCCGTGTAAACGTGAGATGAAAAGACACTTTGTAGCACTTATACTATTATAGTGTAACATTTATCCACGGTCATGTAACAACAACACGGCTGGAGCTCCTGTTTAATTGAGTCATTGAGTATGAACTGTGCTGAGTATGTGGATTGTGTGCCATTCGCTGTACCAGTGACTGACTGGCTAGTGAGCACACTGAACTGATCGCTATTGTCACTAATTAGAACGGAGGGTGTTAACAGTGCCCTCCCTAATCATATTTCCATAATTGGTGTGTGAGCATCACCTGATTGTCTTCATCTTTCCCGTTTTAACCGTTGATGATTTGGGCAAATAGCAGTAGGTGGAGAAAGTGGCTCGTACAGGCAGCTTAATTACAAGCCAGTGCTGCTGAGTCATCTCAGGAGAAGCAATTAGTACTGTTATATTATCGTCGCCGAACAGTGGGGGCCACCTTTGAATACGTGATACATATATTTGGTTAAACTCGTGACAGTGAAGTTCAGATAAAGGATCTCTTTAAAAGTCTCGTAACTCTTACATTCTTTCCTTTTAGCCAGGGTAAAACTTAGCAGCAAGGGAGCTAATTTAACTCAGCCCTTTGTGTGTCTTCTTACTTTGTTTACGCCCCATGTAATTTGCCCTTATCTGTTTGTTGACACTCTTCAATCCATTCTAACAGTGTCTGTTTTTCAGGCTCATACATGTATATAGGCCTATATGTATTCCACTGCCTGTATTTGTTACTGTGTGTATTGCTATCTTATGTATTAATGTTATCGCGTTGTATTTCAGGGTTACCCCGGCATCCCATGTATATTCCACCCCCGCCAGGCCAGTTCCCACATCCGTTATATAGTCCAGAAGTGCAATGGTGAGTCGAGTTCGATTACCAATATACGTCTTAAGCTTAGTTCATATAGTGAATATATATGTACTATATATATTTATATATACATTTCAATTGTATTGTCGTAAATATGTTACTAGATGATGACGATGTTTTAGCTATTAGCTGTGGTAAATGTCAGTTATTCCAATTATCGTGACCTAGCCAATAAACAGTACTAGCCAATTGGGTAGATTTGTAAAGGTATTTGTCTTAATATGCTAATCAGTCGTCAATTATTTTGTAAGTGTTCCTTTTTTAGTTGGATTCA
>CAXAKH010000168.1:50000-55641 GCA_963969325.1 Lycopodina hypogea | reverse complement strand
CTAGCCCTAGCCCTAGCCCCTAGCCCCCTAGCCCTAGCCCTAGCCCTAGCCCTAGCCCTAGCCTAGCCCTAGCCCTAGCCCTAGCCCTAGCCCTAGCCCTAGCCCTAGCCCTAGCCCTAGCCCTAGCCCTAGCCCTAGCCCTAGCCCTAGCCCTAGCCCTAGCCCTAGCCCTAGCCCTAGCCCTAGCCCTAGCCCTAGCCCTAGCCCTAGCCCTAGCCCTAGCCCTAGCCCTAGCCCTAGCCCTAGCCCTAGCCCTAGCCCTAGCCCTAGCCCTAGCCCTAGCCCTAGCCCTAGCCCTAGCCCTAGCCCTAGCCCTAGCCCTAGCCCTAGCCCTAGCCCTAGCCCTAGCCCTAGCCCTAGCCCTAGCCCTAGCCCTAGCCCTAGCCCTAGCCCTAGCCCTAGCCCTAGCCCTAGCCCTAGCCCTAGCCCTAGCCCTAGCCCTAGCCCTAGCCCTAGCCCTAGCCCTAGCCCTAGCCCTAGCCCTAGCCCTAGCCCTAGCCCTAGCCCTAGCCCTAGCCCTAGCCCTAGCCCTAGCCCTAGCCCTAGCCCTAGCCCTAGCCCTAGCCCTAGCCCTAGCCCTAGCCCTAGCCCTAGCCCTAGCCCTAGCCCTAGCCCTAGCCCTAGCCCTAGCCCTAGCCCTAGCCCTAGCCCTAGCCCTAGCCCTAGCCCTAGCCCTAGCCCTAGCCCTAGCCCTAGCCCTAGCCCTAGCCCTAGCCCTAGCCCTAGCCCTAGCCCTAGCCCTAGCCCTAGCCCTAGCCCTAGCCCTAGCCCTAGCCCTAGCCCTAGCCCTAGCCCTAGCCCTAGCCCTAGCCCTAGCCCTAGCCCTAGCCCTAGCCCTAGCCCTAGCCCTAGCCCTAGCCCTAGCCCTAGCCCTAGCCCTAGCCCTAGCCCTAGCCCTAGCCCTAGCCCTAGCCCTAGCCCTAGCCCTAGCCCTAGCCCTAGCCCTAGCCCTAGCCCTAGCCCTAGCCCTAGCCCTAGCCCTAGCCCTAGCCCTAGCCCTAGCCCTAGCCCTAGCCCTAGCCCTAGCCCTAGCCCTAGCCCTAGCCCTAGCCCTAGCCCTAGCCCTAGCCCTAGCCCTAGCCCTAGCCCTAGCCCTAGCCCTAGCACCCACCCATTCCCCCGCATGTTATGAAGACCATGTTAAAATTTATATTAAACCACAACATTTTTGAGTTCAATGCACACACATACAAACAGATCAGAGGAGTTGCCATGGGGACCAGGATGGCCCCCACATTCGCCAACCTCTTCATGGCAGATGTGGAGGAGGACCTCCTCCGTCAGGCCTCAACCAGGTTCCCTGTGCCTCTCCTCTGGAAACGCTACATTGACGACATCTTCCTCCTATGGCCGGGTTCCCTCCAACAACTCTGTGACTTTGTAGACTTCCTCAATACTGGCCACCCGACCATCAACTTTACTCTCCAATACAACATGCACTCTATTGACTTCTTAGACATGAACGTCTACAAAGGCCCCAGGTTCCAATCCTCTGGTACCCTGGACATACAACCACACTACAAACCCACTAATACTTTTTCCTACCTACATTTCTCTTCCTCCCACCCACCCCACGTGCATGCAGGTCTGGTCACGGGGGAGCTCATACGCCTGCTCAGGCTGAGCAGCAGCCCCCAAGCGTACAGTCACCATGTGGCTCTGCTCCACGCCCACCTCCGAGGCAGGGGATACCCAAAGAAGTTACTTACAAGACTGGAGGAAAGACACCCTTATCAAAAGAGACAGGCAGTTCTCCAAGGGAACACCAACAAGAAAACACTTTACAAAGACATTATTAGACTCCACTGCAACTACCACCCGGCATTCCAACCAAGCAAAATTAGAAAGGCCATGAAAGGCCAGCATGACTGGCCCTTCCAAAGTTCAGTAGCCTTCCTTCACAATAGAACATTAGCCTCATACTTAGTTAAATCTAAAATCACTTAGCAACTCACCTTTTATTAGTTATTCAAATACAAACTTATTTAACCATTAATTCATTTAACCACTCACCCACTTCCCTAATTCATTTAAATTTAATTTCTAATTTTTTATTTTTAATTTTTAATTTCTAATTCATCCAATCACATTGCACCCACACACGCAGCACACACTAGATAAGGGCCCACTGCCCATGCTCGGTCCAGTGTTCAAAATTCAAATATTGGCCTGAAGAAGCTCCTCAAGAGCGAAACGTTGCCAACATATATTTGTTTCTTTTTTGAACTGTTTTCCAACCTTCAACGGGAGTGGGAAATAGCTGGACAAGCTAAAGTACAGATGTCACGCCAACTGCGCTCAGGCTCACGCCAGACCAGACTAGTCATCCGTGACATCCAGACAGGAACCTGCGTGTCAAGCAAGAGGAGGTCAAAATCAGTACCTAAAAAGAACCCTAGCGCCAGCAGTCCTCCTCAAACGCCAGACCCTTCTTCCTCTGGGACACCCAGTAGAGATGAGTTACCACCAGACATTTCAGACAATATAATTACATTAGATAAGTCACCCACCAGTAGATCACACAGTAGATCACACAGCACGCCACATTCCATTCCTACAATGTTTATCCCTTCTCCCAACTTTAATACATACACTCCAAGCTCAGGAGCTAACAACTCTGACTTTGCCACACCCCCATCTGGCCTACCCTCCCCCTCCACTCCCTCATCAACCTCCACCACCATAATGCCCATTCCACCCTTATTCACTATGTCATCACCTTTCTTGAGTGCACAGCCTGGGGAAGAGCAACCCCCTGCCACCCAGTTCAGCTCTGAGAGCTCTGTGCCCAGCCCATCCTCCATCGTGGTCGTTGAAGACTCCCCCCCTCCCCAGCCGCCCCATCCAACCACACCTCCTCCGCATGAACCACCACCACCTCTCCCAAGTGTGCTCACCCATGACCCACAGCCAACCCGCTCTTCAGGGTGGTATGGGGAGCAACTCCTGGCAGCCCGGAGGGCGCTCAGGCGAGCGGGCAGCCGCCACGCCATGTGCTCACCAGCATGGAGTTTCTGAAAGAGTGCTCCAGACTCAACCTCGTACCCAGAGGCCTCACGCTTGACCGCCCGTGCTGTGCTGCCCAGGCAGCACACACGAACATACACTTGCGATTTAAAGAGATATTACATCAGGCAGAACAGCAACTCAGGGAGGCCCTTTTGGAACACTACAAAACCACAGCCGCCCACACCAAAGCTGACATGGAGGAGGCTCTCACCTCCATCGCGGACCTTGTGGTCAGGGCACCCCCGCTGGAAGTCAATAGACACACCCCCGTGTTTGACAGGACTCAAGCCAACATAGCCAACCTCAGGGCTGAGAGGGAGTCTGCCCACCAGCGTAAACTTGCCCGCCTACAACAAAAGGACAGTCCTACCACACTCCCAGAACAACCACCAATCAACACCTCTGAAACCAAGAGTTCCAAAACCACGCGTCACAATGGCAAGAAAGACGGAAAGAGGAAGACATCCAGCCGTGCGAGGCCTGCCCCTCGCCGTAGGGATACCCAGCGCCGTGCAGTGACCGCCACCACCACTGGACAGTTCAACCTGCCACCGCCCAAGCTCTCCACGCGCCTCCCGCCCAGGCGCGGCAGAGAACAGCCTCTCTCCTGCAGCTACGCAGACCCACACCGGAGGAACCTCCCCGTGACCTCCAACGGAACCAACCCACACGACACGCACACACAACTTGTTCATCATTCATATGTTAATCCCCCCCCTCTACCCCCTGCCCTACCCCTTCACCCAAGGGTCTCTCCTTTCCCCTCTTTCCACCCCCCCCCCCCCTCTTAACCCCGTCCCATATGCAGCCCACAGACGCCAACCGCTCCTAAGACTCCCAACCTACCAGAAGGGAGACAGACCCACACTACTGGCACCCGCCAACTTACATCACCCCCTGCCGCCAACCACCCACCCGCAAACCCGCCAGGGTTTTCAGCAGATCGGGAACCTCCACCCGATGAACCAGCTGTCAGTCGGCCACACCCAAACACTCCACCCACTCCATCCACTCCAGCCCAACCCTCCACGACATGCCCACCACAGGGACAATGCGTGGTGGACCTCACGCACAGCCTCTCAGAGGACCAGAAGGCAGTGCTGGAGTTAGGCCTTGGGTTTGCACCTACGGCAAACCACCCCCCACACCCTTCCCAGGGGTGGCACCCCTACCTACAACGTTTCAGACGACACTATAGAACCCTCACCGCACCCCCGCAACCGACACCAGAGTACGCCACCGAGCTCCCCAGACACGCTGCCATTCCCGACATACCCTCCGATCACCACGTCCCCGTCGACCAGCACCCAGCTCCACCACCCATAGAGAACTTTCTACAGGCCATCCACGACCAACTCGCCCAACTTACGCCCGCCCCATTCAGACGCAACCTCCCACCCCACCTCCGCTCAGCCCTCCGCTCGCTGTCCACCAACCAGTCGCTTGTCATCCGCAAGGCTGACAAGGGGAACCAGGTGGTAGTTCAAACAAAGGACGACTACCTGGAGAGAGCCACCTCCCACCTCGCTGACGCAGACACGTACCAACAACTCCCAGACGATGAAACACCTTCCCTCGTCAGCGACATCAATTCCTACATCACCTACCTCCGCTCCCGACGAGTCATCCCCTACAGAACATTCAAACAGCTCACCCTAGACCCCACCCAAGTCCGGACCCAACGCATATATTTCCCATTAAAGACCCACAAGACGCCACATGCCATCCGCCCCGTGGTCTCCGGTGTCTCAGGACCCACTGAGAAACTGTCAGGGCTCGCAGACAGGCTCCTCAGGCCTGCACTTGCCGTGGTACCCTCTCTCCTCACTGACTCCAGACAACTAATTAACACCCTTGAGACAACCACATTACCCCCTGACACCCTCCTTGCGACACTAGACGTCAAATCCCTTTACGAGGTCATTCCCCAACAAGAGGGCATTGATATTGCCACACGACGGTACATGCAATCCACCATGCACCCACCCATTCCCCCGCATGTTATGAAGACCATGTTAAAATTTATATTAAACCACAACATTTTTGAGTTCAATGCACACACATACAAACAGATCAGAGGAGTTGCCATGGGGACCAGGATGGCCCCCACATTCGCCAACCTCTTCATGGCAGATGTGGAGGAGGACCTCCTCCGTCAGGCCTCAACCAGGTTCCCTGTGCCTCTCCTCTGGAAACGCTACATTGACGACATCTTCCTCCTATGGCCGGGTTCCCTCCAACAACTCTGTGACTTTGTAGACTTCCTCAATACTGGCCACCCGACCATCAACTTTACTCTCCAATACAACATGCACTCTATTGACTTCTTAGACATGAACGTCTACAAAGGCCCCAGGTTCCAATCCTCTGGTACCCTGGACATACAACCACACTACAAACCCACTAATACTTTTTCCTACCTACATTTCTCTTCCTCCCACCCACCCCACGTGCATGCAGGTCTGGTCACGGGGGAGCTCATACGCCTGCTCAGGCTGAGCAGCAGCCCCCAAGCGTACAGTCACCATGTGGCTCTGCTCCACGCCCACCTCCGAGGCAGGGGATACCCAAAGAAGTTACTTACAAGACTGGAGGAAAGACACCCTTATCAAAAGAGACAGGCAGTTCTCCA
>CAXAKH010000168.1:42500-45000 GCA_963969325.1 Lycopodina hypogea | reverse complement strand
CAGTAATGTTTCACACGCACACACAAACATACACTTTATCATTGTCCCTTCATTGACTGCTACATATGCACACACAAACATACACTTTAACTTTACATCCCCTTCATTGCTTGATTCATACTAATGGTCACAAGCTGGGATCCTCCTCACCCTAGAGGTGCTGATCTACATTAGTCACCACTCTATCCCTTGCTTTGGTTAAAATAAATTATTATTATTATTATTATTATTATTATTATTACTATTTTTTTTTTTTTTTTTTTTTTTTTTTTTTTTTTTTTTTTTTTTTTTTTCCCTCTCTCTCTTTATATATTACTGCAGTTACCCCCTCCCAGGTGATCAGCCACCCCTAAGGCAATCCCTAGGTCATGAGGCGTTGGTATTTGAGTGCTGCACATGGTTAATTTTGTTAATTATAATTTGTTTATTTATTATTTATTTAGATATTATTATTATTATTATTATTATTATTATTATTTTTTTTTTTTTTTCTCTCTCTCTCTCTCTCTCTCTCTCTCTCTCTCTCTTTATATTACTGCAGTTACCCCCTCCCAGGTGATTTGCCACCCCTAAGGCAATCCCTAGGTCATGGGGTGTTTGGTATTTGAGTGCTGCACATGGTTAATTTTGTTAATTTTATTTTATTATTATTATTATTTTTTTTTTTTTATTTATTTATTTATTTATTTATTTATTTATTTATTTTTTTTTTTTATTTTTTATTTATTTTTTTTTTTTTTCCTTCTGTTCTTTTATGATCTCACTCTTTGTTGTCTGTCATTTTGCTTTCATTTAATTTCTCCATTGTCAAGGGGGCATGTGCTTGCTAACCAGCAACCACCATCCCCACCACATTCTTTCACCACACACTTGTCACTATAAAGAGGGCACAGCCCCACCAGTCATTAGCCTGATGAGTCCACCCATAGGACGAAACATGTCGCTATAATTCATGATACTTCTTTTTGTCTGAATATTTGACTGGTAACTTACTCTGGGGTGGGCTCCTGCCGTCCAGGGGCGAGATGTTTTCTGACAAGGGGAGGACTCACTATAGTCCCACTGACTACCAAAACCCTAGCTTTGCGCAATCCTCCCCCAGCGTTGGAAACCTCAAACCATGGACCACCCTCTCGCCAGGATGCCCAGCCTTGCCGCTACACTTCTCTACTCTCCACCCCAACATCTACGCTGCTACGCTTCACACTTCTCCAACCCAACACCTAAACTGCTACAGCCTACCCCTCTGGCTAGGGATCCGCTCCACCACTGGAAACAGACCCACAGCAGAATACCTTCACTTTTCCACCTACCACACCTGTCCATCTCCAACCCACCTCTCTGCATTGCTCCAGCCAACTCCTATGGCAGGGTACCTGCTCCATCCCACAACACTTCTGGAAGCAGATCTAAAGCAGAACATCTCTATCTACCACACATCTCCATCTCCAACCCATCTCACAACACTGCTCTAAGCCAACTCCTATGGCAGGGTACTTGCTCCTTTCCACAACACCTCTGGAAGCAGGACCAAAGAGTAACATCTCCACCTACCACACCTCTCCATCTCCAACTCACCCCCCTGACCACACTTTCTCTACCCCACCAGGAGGAGACCTGCTGTAGAACATCTACCCCAAGATACTCCAGCCTGCACCTCTCCAACTCACCTCCCTGACCACACCTCTTCTCTACCCCACCAGGAGGAGACCTGCTGTAGAACATCTACCCCAAGATGCTCCAGCCTGCACCTCCACAGCATCACATCGGACAGTAATGTTTCACACGCACACACAAACATACACTTTATCATTGTCCCTTCATTGACTGCTACATATGCACACACAAACATACACTTTAACTTTACATCCCCTTCATTGCTTGATTCATACTAATGGTCACAAGCTGGGATCCTCCTCACCCTAGAGGTGCTGATCTACATTAGTCACCACTCTATCCCTTGCTTTGGTTAAAATAAATTATTATTATTATTATTATTATTATTATTATTACTATTTTTTTTTTTTTTTTTTTTTTTTTTTTTTTTTTTTTTTTTTTTTTTTTTTTTTTTCCCTCTCTCTCTTTATATATTACTGCAGTTACCCCCTCCCAGGTGATCAGCCACCCCTAAGGCAATCCCTAGGTCATGAGGCGTTGGTATTTGAGTGCTGCACATGTTTAATTTTGTTAATTATAATTTGTTTATTTATTATTTATTTAGATATTATTATTATTATTATTATTATTATTATTATTTTTTTTTTTTTTTTTTTTCTCTCTCTCTCTCTCTCTCTCTGTCTCTCTCTCTCTTTATATTACTGCAGTTACCCCCTCCCAGGTGATTTGCCACCCCTAAGGCAATCCCTAGGTCATGAGGTGTTTGGTATTTGAGTGCTGCACATGGTTAATTTTGTTAATTTTATTTTATTATTATTATTATTTTTTTTTTTTTATTTATTTATTTATTTATTTATTTATTTATTTATTTTTTTTTTTATTT
>CAXAKH010000168.1:0-7500 GCA_963969325.1 Lycopodina hypogea | reverse complement strand
GTAACATCTCCACCTACTACACCTCTCCATCTCCAACTCACCTACCCCACCAGGAGGAGACCTGCTGTAGAACATCTACCCCAAGATGCTCCAGCCTGCACCTCTCCAACTCACCTCCCTGACCACACCTCTTCTCTACCCCACCAGGAGGAGACTTGCTGTAGAACATCTACCCCAAGATGCTCCAGCCTCCACCTCCACAGCATCACATCGGACAGTAATGTTTCACACGCACACACAAACATACACTTTATCATTATGTCCCCTTCATTGACTGCTACATATGCACACACAAACATACACTTTAACTTTACATCCCCTTCATTGCTTGATTCATACTAATGGTCACAAGCTGGGATCCTCCTCACCCTAGAGGTGCTGATCTACATTAGTCACCACTCTATCCCTTGCTTTGGTTAAAATAAATTATTATTATTATTATTATTTTTTTTTTTTTTAATTTTTTTTATTTTATTTTTTTTTTATTTATTTATTTATTTTTTTTTCTTCCCCCTCTCTCTTTATATATTACTGCAGTTACCCCCTCCCAGGTGATCAGCCACCCCTAAGGCAATCCCTAGGTCAAGAGGCGTTGGTATTTGTGTGCTGCACATGGTTAATTTTGTTAATTATAATTTGTTTATTTATTATTTATTTAGATATTATTATTTATTTATTTATTTTTTTTTTATTATTTTTTTATTTTTTTTATTTTTTATTATTATTATTATTTTTTTTTTCTTTCTTTCTTTCTTTCTCTCTCCCTCTCTCTCTCTCTCTTTATATTACTGCAGTTACCCCCTCCCAGGTGATCTGCCACCCCTAAGGCAATCCCTAAGTCATGAGGTGTTTGGTATTTGAGTGCTGCACATGGTTAATTTTGTTAATTGTATTTTTTTTTTTTCTTCTTCTTCTTCTTCTGTTCTTTTATAATCTCACTCATTGTTGTCTGTCATTTTGCTTTAATTTAATTTTTCCATTGTCAAGGGGGCATGTGCTTGCTAACCAGCAACCACCATCCCCACCACATTCTTTCACCACACATTTGTCACTATAAAGAGGGCACAGCCCCACCAGTCATTAGCCTGATGAGTCCACCCATAGGACGAAACATGTCGCTATAATTCATGATACTTCTTTTTGTCTGAATATTTGACTGGTAACTTACTCTGGGGTGGGCTCCTGCCGTCCAGGGGCGAGATGTTTTCTGACAAGGGGAGGACTCACTATAGTCCCACTGACTACCAAAACCCTAGCCCTAGCCCTAGCCCTAGCCCTAGCCCTAGCCCTAGCCCTAGCCCTAGCCCTAGCCCTAGCCCAATGTAACAAAATATGCGAGGTCCGGATGTAAAAAAAAAAAAGTTAGTTTTGCTCAATTTGCAACATCAACATAAGATTAGTTGGTAAAAGAGGAGCATGGCACATAAAAATCGTTATAATTTTACCATAATTAACAATTTCAATGTCTGTATGTATATTTGATACCTTCTCCCTAACGCTTCGGCATACCAGGTTTAAAATGTCAGGGATTGCTCACAAACACACTGGCCCAGATTGCACGCAGGCCAACCATGAGCTGAATGTCACATGGGATGACATCAAACTAGGGAACTCTTGCATCTCAGTTTAACTTGGTGTCAGACTTGACACCAAGTTAAACTGCAAGAAATTTATGTGAATAATTGCTTCATGGAAGAACCTAATCAACTAAGTTCAAGGTATAAATTGCAGTGCTCAGCATCACCATGAACATTCCACACAACAGCAATAGCTCGGTGTATCTCTGAATACTGTTGTCTGGTATGGTGTCAGTCAGCTGACTGCACAGTTTCACGTTGCCACGAATGACACATGCCATCTTGTAACAGTATGCATCTGCCTAACACCAACAATGGACCTATACAAGCTGTAGGTAATCACACTACCTGAGGTCTGGCGACAAGTAGTTGCACAACAACAAAAAACAGAAACCATTATCATCCATGGAGGGGATGTCTATGATTTTGTGTTTGTCACACTTTGCATGAAGTTGAGTCATAGTTTCATGAATAATATGCAGATGCTGAATACAAAAATATAAGCAGTTGACAAGAAAGTATGGTCTGAAAAATGGGAGACAACCAACAGTGATTTTAATTGCTACAATGTCTTACCCTAGAATAAATACCATCTGGATGGGTGTCTTGAATGGAAGAACTAAGAACTAGCATATGACAAAATGAGTTTGATGTGGGAAAGTCGAGACATTATCTGGGAGATTGGTGTGGAGCTACATTGATGATGTGTATAAAAGTGGCCTGCGACTGTGTGCCTCAACCATGTCCTGACCACATGCAAATACAAAAGTACCAGACTGAGCACCGTAAACGTTGGTGACATTAATGTTATAATCTGGATCTTGCTTTGAAGAACAGCAGGCATGATATGATGTGAAAGGTGCATTTATAATATCTACTCTGAAAATGAGACAATGGCCATCCACCCCCTCCTACGCCAAAAAGTAAAGATTTATAACCAGGTGAGTGCATCAGGACAATAATAACTAGAGGGGCATTGGTAATGTATACTTGGAGCACAAACCCCAAACCACTCTCTATATCAAGCATTTAGAAAACTAAACAAGATTGTAACTTCAGGAGTCAAGAAGCTGGCAGAAAATCAGCATGTAGGATTCTTTTCTTAAAATAAACATAAAACTTTATAATTATTTTGTGGTTCCAATGTCAAATAGCTATATTCACATTATTTTACCACATAATGTGAGTGCACACTCAAACCACCAAAAAATGGTTTACACCACCAGTGTTGACAATGACTGAGTATCAAGGAAAACCATCCTTAAATTAATATATTTTGATATGCATACACATGTTATTCTCTGAGGGAGAGGTAGTGTCTGTGTACAGTACTTGATAAACTCTATCTCATTGACTTCTATTATTCCCTCTCTGTAAGCATTTCAAACCCTATCACATAGTCCTGGGAATGTGCTGTGACATGATTAGAAGTTTATACATCCATGTCTATATTAGACCATGAGCCAAACACCAAAATTTGGGCCACCACACTAACTGGGGGGAGGGGATGGGGGGGAGCAATGGTGATAAGATGTTGGATAAGGCTCACTTTTATGTTAGGGGAGGATGCCCATATAGCTGGAAAAAATATGACATCCTTGCGTATGTGGTAGTTTTTGGGTTTTTAAACACTTTTGGAAACGAAACCCTCATTGATGTTTTATCATGCATTTTAACGTGTGCAATTTTCATTAAATTAATTGATGGAAGGTGGTGAATTACTATTTATCCTTTGATACTACTTAAGAGGTAATATTTTAGATTATTGACTGTTATAATAGTTAACATGATTTTGTAGCATGAAATTTGCATGTTGAATTGACTTTTTTTTTCACAGGATCTGCAAAAGGCTCTATTCCTGTCCTATCTTCAAAAGAGTATCACATTTCCTTGCTAGTGTTTAATAGTTTCAGGGCCTTTGCTTTACTTTGCCTCTGAAATCATTGACATTGTTGCATCCACTCTGCGCATGCATGCCAATTAGCACCCTGCATGTATATTTGACGAGTATGTACTGTATCAATATCAATGAACTTCATACTGGTTTTTGCGCACAGTTTCCAAAAGAGTTGTACACTTATTTTATCATGAAATGCCAAAATTATGAAAACGGTTGTGTTTTCTGAGTGGATCAAAACTGCTTGATATCTTTCCTAGGCAGCATGAGCTGCATGCAGAAGTAGGCATCTATCAGCTTCTTCTTGTCGACATGCCACACTGATTTTGTCACCTATTTTTCTGATTGCAGGTCGCTGTTATATCTGGTTTTACTTGTGTAGCTTGTTTAAGCTTTTTGTGTAATCTGGAATATTTTATACTTGCTGACCTTATTACAAAATACACAGAATACAGTATAAACTTTCCTGTCTGAACGATCTCTTTGTGCTAGCTTGCTCAGAGTCTGATGAGATGTTAACTTCATTTATTTTGGGAGTATCTAAGTCAATGCTACATATTTGGTTATAGAATCTCTTTTGAACTCCCTTACACCCAAGATATCTAGCAATGACGAGAATTGAGGTATGATTTCTCACTCTGGCTCTATGAAAAGCTGTAACCCCTGATTCTAAATTTATAGGGCCAAAAAGAGCATCGTTACCTTCTGTAGAGCAAGCTGTACAAATAATAATTGTTTTTGGTTTTCTTCCAATAACTGAAGTAGGCTTTGTACAAAGCAACAGGACCTGAGATATATGACTAGAATAAAAAAATTAGATTTTGTTTCTAGTAACAACTGCCAATATGCATTATTTGGCTCCTCAGATAATTCCAGTTACTTAAATTGTATTTTTTTTGAAGATGTGTCCCAAGTGTTCTTCCATTACTTTTAATGAGCCAACATTAAGATGTGGTCTAATTACCACTTAGTTATTTATATGATAGGATTAAAACATTTACTTAAATTATCAAGAAGAAGCACGTTGAGTTAATGCTGCAAAGATATTGTGTTATATTCTAATTAAGTAAATTTGAAAATGAGCGTGTTTGTTAAAAGTGCCATAAAATCCAAAAGTTCCAAATTTGGCTAAGCTATCACACATTTTCTATATATGGTGATACATTATATACCTTTTCAAAAGGTAAAATGAAGCCTTTTCAACAAAAATGGTACCAACCAACCTTCTGGCTCATGGATTATATGCATTATTGCAAGAACACATCAACAGAGGAGTTAACCTAGATAATGAGAAGACACTACCAATGATTAGAAAGTGGACGTTTTTCAGAAGGGAAAAAGATTACTGAAAAACCATCTCATTTTAGCTGCTACTTCTAACTAGGTGCCCTACCATATTTCCGAGGGAAGGGTTTACATTAGTTTATTTCGTCACACCATTTTTTCTATTGAAAAAGCTAAAAATTTTTTTTTACCTGAGAGAAAGAAAAGATGCCACAGGTCTAAAGCTAGATTTGTACATCAAATTTGAATCTGTGAGTAACATGGTGTAGTTTCCATCTGGACACCCTTATTTCTCTTCAGGTGGAAGGCAAAAGTGCCAAAATACTTGGACCTAGGTATTCCCTAATCGGTGTGGCTATTCCTACTAGCGCCTCCTCCTGTGGGCTTAAGAGGGTATATCACACATATCATAGCACTGGGAGTGAAATAGATTGAGTCTCACCTGCCAATCCATTTCCACTGGGAATATCAGACTTAAAGGGCCCAGAATGTTATTTGAGCAAACTCATGGACTTAGGTTGGGTCACTCTGGGCCATACTACTTTCCTGCCAAACCATGGAAGCTAAATATTACCAGCTCTTGAGGGTAGGCTATTCCTACACAGTGGATAGATTATTTTCTCCAAAAGGAAGAAGCTACCTGATTACATCTCTTTGTGTGGGCATATCAAATAAAAATATTTAAAATGATTTGAACAAATCATGGTACATCTTATGCTCATAGAGCTAGCGGTGTATATATATATATTCATACATACATACATATATGTGTGTGATATCCGGCCAAATGGCTGTAAGGATTTAGTTGAAAATTGACCAATATGATGTTCAGGCAAGGGAATGTAACCTGAGCTATGTCCCATTTCTCCACACCTTATTGTTTAAGAGGAGTAATTAAAAGAACCCCAAAAAAGGCTCTTCCAAGTCTTCAATTTTATACTCATCAAAGGGAATTCGTATGGTTCACACCATACCAATTTAAAGAGATACTAATGAATTTTAACATTGCCCACCAAGTTAACAAGATAAAAAAAATATCAGTATTTTCAAAGGGAGAATAAAATTTGTTTAACTCAGGAATAGTGTTCCATGATATTCTATTTCTACATGGGACTGCTGCTTTGGGAGAGCACATGAAGCTACAAAATTCTGTGCACCACCAAACCCCCACCCCCCCCACCCACCCACCCTACCTCCACTACCACTATTCCTGTACAATAAAATTAAGTTTCTGTACAACAAATATAAGGGCTATCAAAGATTTCGCAGAAAGAATAGTGCTAAAGAAGGCAAAAATAGTGTGCTAAAACAGCTTATTGCTGAAAGAGCCACAGTCAACGTATCATTATGAAAAATATTACGACAAATATTTCAAACCAATCTTGGTGGGGTGTGACCACAGCTGGACTTCCCATCACCATTGCCTGATTCATTCCAATTACAATTTTACTATCACCAAAATAAGTCTTTATACCAAAGAAGGACATTTCAAAGAATAAATCCTTGTTAAGCATGTCTATAAGCCAAAAAAGAAGTTACTAAAAAATAGCATGCAATTGCCAAAATTCACTGCTGCTTAAATGATTGCAGATTATGCACAAACATGTAAGAAATGCCCGCTCACTAGACATGTCCTCCACTAACAGCTATTTTCATAAAAGACATGACCACCACTGCCACACGTCTACCAGTAATACATGTCCTTCTGCATAATATGCCATCCTGTAAAGACTATCCTCATGCTCGCCATGCCTTCAATTAAGATATGTCCTTCAATAAATCATTTGTTTCCTTAATGTATGTCCACTGTACTCCTATTAAATATGTCCTCATGTAATATATGGTTTTTAATAAGGCATATCCTCCAATAAAACGTGAGACATCTTGAACTGCAAAACATGCCCTCTTACAATAAATATCCACATGAAGAACATGTCCTCCAGTAAGACATGTCTTCCAGTAAAACACAACATATTGTGAAATATGCCTTTCTGAAGACATGCTCTCCACCAATACAAGATATTCCATAAGAAATCTCCTCCTACAAAGCATGGCCTCCCTTAAGACATATGCTTAATGCTGAATACAATGTACTCCAGAAATAAAGGGTACTTAAGAAAAAAATGTTTTCGCAAAATCCTTAAAAGAATTTTGTAACCAGAGCCCATGAAAGGCCTAGCAAGCAATGCGGCTGTAGTCCACAATTGTGCACCAATGTGAATAATCAAATTTTTTGACATTAGACATACAAGAATGCAAACATAATTTGAACCCTGGTTAGAGAGTGGGCTAAATTCCAAAAGTCCACACCTCTTCCAATTGCAATGTCATTATACACCGGGTAATGCTGAGCATGCTTGCAAGTATGTTCCATTATTACACAAAGAACATCATTTTCATCAAACAACTTTCTAGCTAGCAATAAATCATTGTACGAATCAGCAGTATTGCTGAATAATTCACCATCTCCATGAAGATTTAATTTGTATACCTTATCTATATGTACTCACACACTTACCTATGCTGTGCTCCCCAGAGCACCCCCATTTTTTTATGCTCCATATTACCAGGGAGTTGTAGAGGTTATAATACTCAGCGATCTTCAAGATATAGGGTTTCTGAAGCAACAGGATGAAAGGGAATGTATTAAAAATAAAATGCAAATGTCAAGATAAATTTGAGTATATCTCCAATAATTGGACAAACAATTGAGATTCGCATTAATGCTGTCATTGACATAAA
>CAXAKH010000167.1:0-18600 GCA_963969325.1 Lycopodina hypogea | reverse complement strand
AAAAAAATCATATGCTCAATATCAGTATCCAGATATCAATTTAGTGTTATTCGGACTGCATAGTCACGTGATATGTGGTAACTGGCGTACATTTGGGTTGGTTTAAAATTGGGCCACTATAAGAGAATGTCTCATCACTTTACCAAACTTACTTTTTAACATATTGATATTGACTTCATGACCACATGTGCTCGCCGGCGAGTAGCTGATTTATTTAGACATTAATAATAATTAATTATGAGTTGAGATTTAATCACTGAGCGGTAGTCGTTTGTAATAATGCATTGGGCATCTATACATTGTATTACATCATAAAAAGATCTGACAGACATTTATCCCACCTTACGCAGTTCTAAAGTGCTCTAAATTAGCAACTTAATGATTAATTTTGCCATGTCTGAAGTGATGGCAGGTAAATATAAATAAGTCGATAACATTCCAGTGACAGTGTTATAAGCAAAGTTGGTCGTTGGTGTCTTGTAGTCCATGGCAGCTTTGTTATGGCGAACTGGCTTGCTCTTTGGTGGAAGCTTCATTTAGTTTAAACTAGTTGAAAAGGAAGAGATCACTGCTATATATGCCAAAAAATTGTAGAAAAACACAGATGGTCAGCACTCTGTACATATATGTATATAGTGGCATGTTCATGAATCGTTAACAGATGAATTCATGATTTAATTAGAAGTTGCATGAAATTACACTTGTGTGTGTTGTCAGTAAATCTGTTTAATCGTGTGCAAATTTGGATGAATTTATAACCAGTTTATTCTAAATATATATATATATATATATATATATATATATATATATATATATATATACTGGTAAGCATTTTATACATCGGAAACAGTATGCTATCTTGATAACAATTGCTGCTAATTTAACAATAGGTATTATGACGTGGCTGAATCAGTTAGTATTAGTATATATCCATTACCTAACCACAAATAGAACCAGTCACAATATACAGAAATTATTGCCAAAATGTTTTTGGCGGCATTGAATGAAATAACAGACAATTGTAGCAAAGCAATCACATTGCAAAAACAGGGTTATCAAGATCACAGTGTTATAATATAAACAACACATCGTCTGCCAGTATTATTGTATACGTGTTATATCAAGTATCATTTGAATTATAATACACAATAAGCTATATTATAATATGTAGTGCTATGTAACTGAATGCGCAATATCAACTCCCCAGTCGTAGTGCTCTTTACTAGTCAAGCACTATAGCTATCACGCCTTAGCAGTCTTGACTGTACCCTTCTCAATCTTCTGTTCACCCCTTCTTTTACCTTTACTTCATCTTACAATAATTTCCAGTTCTGGTCACGACCTAAATAAGACCTCCATGAAGCTTGGTTGTGGGCAAAAGTCATGTAAATATAAAGCAAAACGAGAAATTAAAAAAATTCCAGGTTTATCAACTGATATTTCATAATAAATTAATAATTATTATAATCTAAAGACGACAGCTAATTAAGGTATTTCACACTTTGCCTGCAACCAATATTCTTACAATCAATTGGCTTTGGTTCTTTTGCCTGACCTTACTAGTGCCCCCATTTTCGAGTTTTCCTAATTGATTTCCTGTGAGTAGTATGGGATCCAGGGCGGGCAAGTGAGTTAACATCAGTATAGTCAAACGCTCAAGTAAGTCCACATTTTCGCAACATTTAGTTGCACCTGCTGTGTGTAAAGATTGAGCAGTTATGAATATTAGCTCACACTGGATACTCAGTCTGATATTTGTTATGTTTGGTTATTCTTATATTTGTCTGTAACTGCTAGTCAGGCGACCAACCCGTTATAATTTTTGAACACATATAAGATCCAAATTATATTTCAATGGTAGTTACTAGCAGTTACTAAGTTACACATGAATTAGCTTGTTACCAGTTACAGTCCATGCCCTGTTATCCGAATCTCTGTTAACCATGCATTCTGGTTAACAATTGTCCCTACTTCTATGGAACCCACTCAGGACTCCATAGCCACGTGGTTGTCTCTAGGTACGGATAATCGGCCGTGGGCTGTACCTACGTTATATATAGTTCTGGCCATAGTAACAATTTTATAATTTTATCATCATAAGACCACCTGTATCATTATTCATGACGTAGTCTTCTTTACAAAGTTAATTTAGAATGATACTCCTATACTTGTGCATTTGTTTGTTGGTAGCATCCGTATATATATATATATAATATAGTTTACGATTACTGTACTCTCTGGCAGATAACTCGCAGTCACCACTATTGCGACTATATGGGCAGAAAATGGCTGATTCACGTATGACATGCACATAAACCAATCTGCCAACATAGAGTTGCTCTGAGAGCCAGACTCAAATGCACACCCACACCCACATTTTTATATTTCTTAAATATATTTAGAGCTTCTTCATACATTTAAAAACACATACAAAACAAAGCAAGGGAGTATTAATGATAACGTATGTTATTTTAACATTTTAAGAATAGTTACTGCGTATGACAAGGAAATAACATAATTGGCCTAGTTTATAACAAGTGTGATCCTAACCTATTGGGTCATTCTGCTGGTGAAAACTGCATGTTATCTGTGAAAGTGTATGATGTAGACAATGTGTTGTATGCCGTCTTTCACCTAAGTAATAGTGATATATGTGTAAGGATTATGGTTTTGTAAAGTATCTGTGGGTTTACACACGATGTTTGTGAATTGATGATAATATAGTTGTGCTGCCGATATGAAGCGGACATTATTTTCCTTTGTTGCTCACGCCGAAACTGGCCTGTTCTTTCAGTCCTATCGGGAGTCGAGTGTCTTCAGTCAATGTCAGTCGGCAGAGTACTCAAGACTACAGGTAAGAAATCTTCGGTCATATTTATAGACTAAGGTAGTAGTAATGAACTTACTTATATCTCTATATATGTACACGTATCAGTCAAGTTGCTTTGTGCCATTGGTACTTAAAATACGATTCTGTTGAAACTGAAATTGATACAGTTCAGGTGTGTGTGCGTCTGTAATTTATTACTTCTACCAGTATATAGTTTACATACACGTATGTTTACATAGATCTATGTATTATTGTTAATGTATATTACTTGCGATTATTTACTTGATTATGATTTGTATTTGATATCATGATTACATAAATTGATACTGTTTTAGTTTCAGATGCACATATTTTAATCACAATTAGAAAGATATTAACATACCACATATTTTTTGTTTAACCACATATTTTTGCTATTTTAATATCATTGAAATACCGGTACATGTAGCAATATATTGTTGACTCGTTGCATGGAATCTATCATTTTGATTTGCTTGAAGTTAACCTGTCATTTTTCTCTTAGGAATGCCATGCCAATTTCATAAGCACAAGTACTAGGATTCTATGAATATTGATTCGCTATTTGCACGAGTTTCTGTTTTACTCACGCAAGAAAGAGATGCATAAATGGAATTCTAGCTTGCATACTGCAGAAGTTTTAAAAATGTATTATTTTTACAGCCCTCATGGAAGTGGTGCAACACCAGAATACTTCAGCCCACAAAGCACTCTCGACTATACTCCAACCACGGTTGAAGATTATGAAACATGGTAGATGCCATACGTGTACCCCACGTGACTTATACGCAACAGCTTCATGGCAATCAGGCTTTGTTTGCTTATGTTTGTGTGTTAATAGGATAAAGTTATTACTCAGAAAAAGCACCCTCCATGTGATGATATCTCACTTTCCTAGTAATTAACTGCTAAGCCAATCTGTGATGTTTGCTCATTCACCTTGATATACGTGACTGGGGAAACGAGGTAGATAATATAAGGCCAATAAACAGTATTTTATTCTGATGCGCAACAATCTCATTGGTCTTGAGGATCACAATGAGCTTGATGTACATGTGATATGGTGATAATTCTTGTCACCATATGTGTATGTCGTGAAGATATCACCCTCAAGTTGTTAGCTAATTTTGCACGTGGATGTGAACAGCTCAGACTTGTCATCACATTCACCCGCTCAATCCCACAGGAAGCTGTCCTGTTTGATTTCAGGGACACAGTTACTGATATAAAACATAAATTGTTTTCACATTGTGTTTCCCAAGGAGTGTTCCCTTGCCTTGCTTGGCGCTTCAAATCACTCCACAAATTGCCTTCCTTGCCACCATGCCTCCCTGGCCAGACTTGACATATAATCACCATCTTTCGTGGCACTTCATATTATCCAGCAGTAAATTAAATTCCTGTGTTACATGTCAGCCATTTGTTTAGGAAGTTCTCCAATGGCAGGAGGTGTGTCGTTGCAGCAATTCAGTATGGATGTAGGAAGGAGCTTTATCCTGTTCACCATCCAAGTAGAGTCCACATTTAGCTCTTGTTCAACCATTCACATGCGTGCCATGAAGCTGTTGTTTTAATGTCTTTTTTTTGGGAAGATATTCTAAATTACACTAAATGTGTATTTTCCATCTTCGATGATTAATATGGTGTGATTTAATCTATTGACACAGACACTGTTGATCACTTGTGATTTTACTACTACTCTGAATTGTATATTTTATACTACTTCCTTCCATTTCCAGCTTATACGGTAGTGACATCACACCTGAAAACTATAGCCCCCCAAGCCCTCCCGATCACGCTTACACTCCTACAGCCGACGGTTACTATTTAAATCCCTATGATAACGACTACCCTCTGGATAACAATAGAATGTATCCCGAGTATACTGCGGACAAGCAGTATGGATACACGAACGTGCCCGGTTACGGGGACTATGATATGGATCGGGATGCATATCAGGGGTCTCAGTATTCTACTTACTACAATCAGTACAATCAGGATGTGTATCACCATGATGTGGAAAATGACCATAGGAAAGGATATGATTATGACAAGCAAAAGGATTATTCCTATGACTCAAAGAGAGTGGACTATAATAGGAAATCGGATTATGATAGGAAACTGGACTATGGAAATCAGCGGGAGAGCGATGTGAAGTATGACTATGATAGGAAATCTGATTATGATCATAAGTCGGATTATGACAGACGGTCAGGCTATGACAGGCGATCAGACTATGATAGGAAATCAGACTATGACAGAAAGTCAGACTATGACAAAAAATCTGATTATGACAAGAAGTCTAACTATGATACAAAAACTGTCTATGATGTCACTAAATCTGAAAACGATACCCGGTCAGACTATGATGTCACAAATGCAACGGACTACGATGACACACGGCGAAATTCAGGATACGAGACGCGCAAGTCAGATTATGATCTAAAGAAAACTGACTATGATTCTCAGAAGTCAGATTATGAGGCCAAAATGACTGCCTTCACTAGTCCAAAGGGGTACTTCAATAACTATGACTCAACTGAGGACATTATGGGTTATGATTCTCAGAAACCATATTCTTCTAGTTATGAATCCAAAATGGCATTCTCATCTGCCAAGTCGTATGAGAAGGAACCGGATCCATATGCCAGAGATGAATACGAGGAAGATTATGAGCAAAGTCAGTACCCCAACTACGATTCGAAGATGGATCATCATGATGAATATCCAGAAGAATATGATCGACATTATGACCAAAGCGAGAAACTGGACGAGTATCCAGGCTACGAGCAGGATGGTGAATTTCCGCTGCCCAACGGAAGAGCCAATGATTATTCTGCTTATGGTGAGGGTGAGTTGAATGGATACGGCGATGTCCACGACCCTACACTCACCACTGACAGTTTGCATTCTCCTTATGCCACTTCCACCCTACAAGCATCTCCGACCGCAGACCTGCCCGTCAATCAGATGGACGCGAAGACGTTAACCCCTGAAGCCCTACCTGGTGCCGCTGAAGCCCCTCCAGTCAGAAGATATGACTCAAACCCAAGTGACTTTCTTCATGATCCACACCAACTCCAAATGCTTGTGAATCAGGCTAACATGGCCGCACCTCAAGTTGCTAACAACGTGCCTGGGACCAACCAGTCCCAAACCTCACAACACATACAGCAGCAGCAGCAGCAGTATCAGCAGCAGTCTCAAGGGTACGGTATGTACCCGGAGGAAAATATGGCTAGGGACACGCCGACCTACACTAGCGGTACGTCATATCACACTGACTCCGCCTCCTCCTACCAGACTGCTATAGAAACGCGAGATCTAGCCAAAGATATGGACCACGTACCACCAAAGGATGGAGTTTACATGGAACAACGGGATATTGACAGTTCTACAGGGTACTAGTACACACATTATAATATAATATTGGTCTTTGCATGCCCCGTTGTTGGTTACCATTTTTGCCCTCTTTATTTATGGGCGGTGATAGTAAAATGTGTTAATAATTTGTCTGGTCTTATATGTGTCATATATTCAAGCAATTATTTTTCCCACTTATACACGTGAGAATCATTTGTAATCTTGTTGTTGTGTTTAAAGGCACACATAAGGCATTACGTTTTAAATGTTTCCGCATGTCTCAGATTTATACACTCTGAGCTCACAGTGCCAGTGGTGACGATTACACAATATGTTTGCCTGTAATCTCCGACCATTGATGATTAGTCAAAAATACTAACATCACAAATGTGTATTACATATATTTTTATCGAACGTTTGTTCATGTAAAATCGTGTAATATATGTCGTAGTTATTATTTTGTCTACAAATTTGATTTTGTGAAGTTTTAACTTCTGTACCCACAATTCCTTGCTATAGGAATCACAGTAGGGTTTACCCTAGAATGGCATAGATGCACAGTTTGTGTGAAATATCAAATTTACTGCTGTAGACCGAATGAATCGTGTCACTAGTTATACTCACTATCCTTTGGCACAGATGAATTTTATCTTCTTGCCACAGACTTTTTTCATAAATGGCGAGCGAATCACATAAAATTCCACATTTTGACTTTGAACATCTCTCTATTCGAGAAACTCTTGTTTCCAAGATGTGCAAGCATTCAGCCGGGTGAATTACATGGAGGATAAATTTATTTTACAGTCCCTACGGCAGCATAAACTCCTCTCGAGACGTCAGCAGACAAAGCACTCAGGACTACACTACAGAAATATCAATGGAGTATAACTCTCGGTAAATCCTGGCTGTTGTGATGATGGTCATGATGTCACTGTGATACCCTCCTCTTCCACTTATTTTGCTCTTTACTTACCATGTTTCACAACTTGATTTTGTGATCATTTCCTTTTTTGCTTGTTATTTTGCTAGATTTACCCAAATGTCACAGCAGAGATTACAGGCTACTTATTCTCAATCATTCTGCTAATGTTCTTTTTGTTTTGTTGTCTTAAGATATTCACCTGTAGTAGATTAGCTGATGTCCCCAGATACGTGTCTTAGCCTGAAATACATGTTTTGCAGAATGTGGTGATTATGAGAAATTATTTTCTTCCAGCTCAAGATGTTGTTCCTTTCTGACATTATATATATTTTCATTCCTTTTGAGCTTTTCAGTGTCCCAAGTTTAATAGGATTACTTGTAAACTCTCTTACACATATACAATGATGTTGTATCCTACCCAGATACAGGACAAAACCAGTACAAATTAAATTTGATTATCTTCTCAGCACCAGTACTCTAGGTGGTAAAATAACATATTCTCCATCTGGGAAACACATAAAATTACATTATCTGATATTTCTGTACCGTCGAATTACAGCCCTCCGGCACTGGACAGTCGTCAAGGCTCCATGAGCGTTCAGGGGAGTGAGGACTACCGCAGTGATACTGAGGTCACCACCAACCCCGACATGCCATCCCCAGCTAGGGTCCGCTGGATTGATGCCTTCAACAAGGTGTGCAACCAGCTCAACCAGGTAAGACTGCTGCCCATTCATCAGTACTACTTGCATAGTATGCTCAAGTAGCATACTCCCCGCCAGTGTAACGTGTACTACTACTACCCTTATGTAACCCCTTATATGGCTTCATTCTACCATAAAGTGTGTATTTTGTTCACTCTCCTGATGGCAAAGTTGGATTGTTTCTTAGTTAAAACTGGCGACTCCAAGATAAAAATACATTTAGTTTACAGACTCGTGATCGAGGTGGATTGAGTTGCCTAAATATAACAATCAGCACTTTTCAATCATTGGATCATCGATCTGCACTTTTTCTACTCCCTTCGTGCATGATTTTCAATTGTGGATTTTCGTTGAGTTTGTTAAGCATCAGTGAACAATAGACAGTAGAGGATCACATTAGTCCCCAGTCAGTCAAAACAAGCCGTAGTGAAGAGAACGCTCTACGCATCCACCATATATTCGACTATAGCAGTATAGAAAACTTGTGGGATGCTTTCTCCAATCTCCAGCTTCCCGTTCTTCTAGAGAAGTCAATCTGTACCACTTACACCCACCTCGCCATCCATAGAGCAATAAGGATGGCTTGCAGCTCGTATTTACTTATCCGCCCACAGTCAATTGGAGGTAATCATGGCAGAATTTGCGTTTCCATAATAGACCGTTGGAAAAACCAGCACCGTTGAATATCAGTTGCGTTGCCATCTCCAAGTATCACATTGATGTGTCATGCGTTTGTGGCTGTGTTTTTGCTGGGTCATGTTTATTGCTGCCGCTGCATCCAGTTTATCAGGTTATTATCACAACTTTACACCGCCCAACCGAAAGTTGATTCAGGCTGAATCCACCAATTATGTCACAACTTTGAAAATGTGCTCAAGAAATCATATAGTTTTCACAAAGTAATTTCCTCGGGGACGCCGAACCTATTTAGCTGGGCTGGGGAAAAATGTGCCCGCTTTACCAGTGTCTTAAGCTGGTGGCGGGGGTTCGGCGGCAGTGACTGTTTGCACCTCTATTTGCCGTCATGCTAACACGGCCTCTCCATGTATGATACATTTCTAAGAACAGCCGGAAGTCTGGGTGCTGACGACTTGTGAACATGCCACTTCCTCTAACACGTTTCTTTGACAATAGCGCATAAAAACCACGGGCTCTATATTTGGACTGGTGATCCTCGCCCGCCACAGATTGTGTGATCTGCGCCTAGCACGTTTCTGGTGTTAGTAGTGGCCTTGCCCGTGTGTCGATGTATATGTATATTTAATGGGGAATAGGTAAATTGGCTTTCATGATGTGGCACAGTCGATATAAAATAATTTGCAGAAGTCATGTGGAAACCGTGTTTTTTAATCAATGTGTTGTACAATATACTACCATACAAGTAGGAAAACACGTGGAAAATGAAAGTGTAGTTTAGTCAATGGTATTGTAAATATTGGTTTAATGAAATGACTACATTTGTGTCTTGTTGATGTTTGCCAATTTCCCCAGTTTGAAATATGTTTTGTTTATGTAGGGCAATGAAATAGGCTAAAGCGCATTATTTTATCACAGACTTTTTTTTATGCGAGACGTTTTAATGCTGCCACCAAAAGAGACAGTTTGTTATAAATTAATGTGTTTCATCCGAGGTCGAAGTATCAGTAGTTGATTGTTTGCCTAATTGATTTTACATAGTCAGTTAATTATTAAACAGGCAAAATTATGACATGGCCATTGATTATGCTGGCTGTTGTCACAATATCCAAACTAGAACACCATGTTATTTAACGTAGACTTACGGAGGGGAAACCAACACTGCACGTTGGATATATCTCCACCCCAGCCAGTGCTATCAAATGTTAGAAAGTGAATTGATTTTACCGAGAGGGAGAGAGCTTAGCAGTGTCCCGGTGTCTGTAGCTGCGGAACAGCGAATGTGTGCCAGCGTCCCACATTGGAGCCTGCCTATCGATTTTACCCGTACGCTAGACGGGATAGTGCTCAGCTGCATCGTGTAAGAAAATCTAGGACTTCATTGAAACTTAACTATGCTATTCTTGGCCCTTGGCCTGTCAGGGCAAACGCACACTTGTGGTTGTAGCAACCTCTGTGCCGAGTTCCCTGTGGCTAATCACCAAAGAACAATGGACAATTGGTGCCTATTGATGTGTAATCTTTAGCATTATTGTCTTCCATTGGTGAGCACATGCACTTGTTTGTTATACAGGGTGATTCTCTATTGATTCTATTCCACTCATGTACGTAACTGATTGTAATGTCATTCCACGTGCTCTTACATGGGGTGGAGGTAAATACGAACGCATCAGAGGCTGGGTGTTTGCCAGATCACAACCCCTGCCCTCAGCTGGCTACCCTCGCCCACTCTCCTCTATCCTGATTGCTAGTCCTGGTTTCATCTGCGTGCGTGTCATCAGCGGAGCTAAGTAATCGTTTCACTCTCAGCTGTGATGTGTGGAATATCTCCCCAATCTGCGTGAACTTGTCTGTCTACCTTGTTCATTTGTAGAATGCAGTAGCGCCGTTTATGCTCTGTTTGGCCATTCCGTCTGCATGGCTGACTTCCTCAACGCTTAAGCCACGGGGAGCACAGTAGCGGGGTGCTCGAGAAAATGTTTCAACTTAGTACGGTAACGATCCATTTAATCAGGCAAATGGCCATTAACCATCCGCTAATCTAGCCACTCTTGTAATTAATCATCGTCTTCATCTGCAGTATTCAATCTTTGAGACACCAAGCTCAGATGTACATGTACGGGGGTACTGGTGGCCATGCTGGCTTAATTGTGCTCTTCCCGCGGGATCGCCCCCACTCCACATAACTTGGAACGGACAGATTGCGAGCCCATTTCACCTTCTTCAACGTTATATTCAGTTGGGGAAGGGGGGAGGGAATTTCAATTAATAACACAAAGGCTCGCTAGTAGGGATAATTTGATATTTGTCCACTAACATCCAATGGGATGACCCAAATTTACAAGATTTGTGAGGGCAAGTACGCGTACATGCTGTCAGCGTAGTGGATTTATGCTGTTCGAAGGATAGAGATGGACTCCACTGCTGGGCGGTTACTCTGCTCCTCTTTGTACGGACGCGATTCCCCTTTGTGAGGAATTGAAATCTCCTCTGTATTTGGCTTGGACAAATTAAGTGCCCTAAATTCATCAGCCGCCTTTTGCATGGAGATCTTAAGGACGGTACGCTATTTGGTTAGTGGGTAAAGTGGCGAACAGTTGCTGCTTGTATCTGCCATCATTGAAGCAGGCAGACACGCACCCGAGACTGCTTGAATGTTTTATCCTATTCCATCGATTATGAGGCATGATCGATATTCACCATTTAAAGGAAAAATATCTTTGATAGGCAGAGGGTGTATGAATATAGTTTTCCAGTTGATAGCGGCCTCCATGCTTGTTTAGTGCACCACCAGGGTAAAAAACTTGTAATAGCTGACATTGCCTACCAGTTATGATGTTGTGCCCCGTACGAGTTTTGTTTGTCTCCCTATAACATCTGATGTCAGATGTCATTGCTGATTGGTTTTAGAAATTCGCCGGTGTTCTCTATCGTGGATGATTAGCATTGATTTCAATGGATATTGATGGGTGATAACCATTGCCTATTGAGAGAAAATTACCCGTGGGGAGAAATTAGGTCTTCAAGGCACGTAGCCGGGCTCAGAGTTGTTCCTACTGATAAACTCTACTTGCAAGTTGGGTGTTGAGACCGGGGACTTGTAGCTCTTGATTTGTGCTTCCATGCAGCCTGCTGTGGTGAGAATAGAGGAACTGAGGCATCGGTGGGGCTTGTTTTAAGCTTCAATGAAAATGTATGAATTGCTTATAAAAAAACCCAGAAAAAAACACAAAATGGGGTTGCCAGCCTTTATCAGATTCAATTCACAGCGGCTGTGAATAAAAATCACTCAATATGTCGATATGTCACTTGGGGAATGTCTACAAATTACTATGGCTTAGTAGGCCCACTTTGTCCACGGTATATGATTTAGACGTGCTGCAACCAACTCTGAACCTGTTTCGCTGCAAATGACAAAAGTATTACGGTTTGATACGATATGGGTGACTTATATTCATGGAACTTGTTTAGAGATTGTTTCAGACATTGTTGCCCGAAGCTATTCAATCAGGGCCTACGTACATGTATGCACTGGTTTATGCGATGACCACTTTTACAGGCGGTGCTATAGATTTGAAGCTGTTGCCCGACTGATGGTCTTTCCCGAAGGCGTCCCAGTGATAATGTTGACTAATCAGAGCGGTCATTATCCGTGGTCAGTTTAATGAGAATGTGACAGGGGTTTTTATCAGAGATTAATCAGGATGGTGGCCGAACGCATAAATTTCGTATTCCGCACGAGGTTAGATACGATCGTTGTGTATTCCGAGCAGCCGTAGATGCCATATAGCCACTCAAAGCTAATTGTAGATGGATCCCGGGCTGCACAACAAGACAATGCGCGGCAAGCTGTGTAAAGCAAATGACTGCCTCTTTACAATCAGTGTTGTGATAGATTCGCTGTATGCTGTCGTCAAACAAATGAAAAGTTTTAATAACAACGACAGGTCTTTCAAGTTAGGCGTGTGTTCCGATTGATTGAGTAGTTGAGGAAGTTGGGAAAAGTGAAGGAGGCGTAAATTCGCGCAACAGTCATTATTGATAGGTAGAGGTAGGCAATGACATGAAATATAGAGGAGAGGTATACGAGGAAGAGCGTAACAAATACTAACAAGCATGGCTCTAAAAATTCATGGCGTGTCTTAGCAGCGGTAGGAAGAAATCAGAATGAAAGCCATAGCCACTGCGCTTGCTCAAATGTCGTCTGCCGTTAGTGGAATAGTGTGTCTTTGATTGCAGTCAACAATCGCTAATCTAACAAGATATTCAGTGATATACCCCTGAGTATTACTCCGTCTCATCAGACCACACAGCCAGTATAAGGTTTCTAATATCCTTAAACTCGTATAAAACTGGCTTGTGTCGATCAGATGTTACGTCAGAGACAGGAATCCCAACCACTAGATGTCTGGCCATGTGGAAAATCACAGGTTTATGTGTGCCCTCAGTGCCGGCAGGACATGCCTTGATGAGCAGAATAATTGTACTCTGTCCTCTAGTGGAGATGCAAACATTCTATGGGCATCTTCATGATCCCTGAAGAGATTTATTTACTGATGGCTCAAGAGGGTAATATGTACTGGTTTTAGAGGCGCCTTTCTTATCCGACTCTATCCTGTGTACATCTATGGAGTGGGTGGGGTGGGGTGGTGATCCATGGTGCTGCCTAGGGTGGCTTGCTATGAGCATCTGTGCTGGAATCACCTGCCTGGTCATTATTCGGTCTGTACTATCGCCAGCTTTGGCTAGGCCCCCTCAATGTGGTTGTGTACATATCGGGATTAGAGCATAAAATGCGAGTGTACAGCATCCCGCATCATCATCTCCGAGCCATTCACCTGACCAGATTATGGTGATTGGGCCAACTCTCGTCGCCAGCTTTGTCAGGGTCAATCTGTCCCATTTGCTCGCCTGCGGTGAATATTATGTCGTGACCCGTACAAATAATGAGGCAGGACGATGTCAAGTGAGACTGACGCTGCATACAAGTCCAGCTGTATATGATAGGGTAATGACTTGTGACTGTCCAGGTGGTGGTGAGACCCTATTAGGTGATGAGCGTTAGGGGGCAGCCCTGTCGGTTACAGAACGAATGGCCATCCCTCAGCCGCTCTATGGGGCTTTACCCTGTCACTAGTGGTTTACATTCGGTGGACTGGATCGGTGGCCCCCGTCAGCTACCGGCCTGCCAAGCCCTCATTATACCTTCTCTTCAGGGCCCTACAACCACGCCATACATCATTGGGAAAATAGTTCGCCTGATGGATAAGTTTATTGCATGTGCACAGCTGCATCGGAATGTGTGTGTGTCCAGCTGTGTATGGGCATGATCTGTCTTGGCAGGCGATATCCGACCCACTTTGAAGTGGGTCATTTTGTGCCCGTTATTAGTGTCATATATTATGCTACTCCGCCGACGATGGTGTGTACCTCGGTGATAGTTTAGGACTTTGGGTTTGTTTTGTCAGATTGAGTGGGGATGAGAGGTGGGGGAGTGAGAGTGGCTGCCACCGTGCACTATGTCTGACCTGAACACTCCCCCACCCCATACGGTGGCCCGCTTTGCATGCCGGTACCGTTTTTAAGGCCTAAAGACAAGAGTTTGTTTGGAAGAACACGACAGAACCCCGTATCTTTGGCAGTTACTTTACAGTAAAATTGCCTTATCATTCCAGCCAGCCGGCACAAGGCTCCAGCCTCTGACCTTCTTGCTCATGACTCTTTCATTTTGTGGCGAGGTTTTTTTTACCCACTATTTTTAGCTATCAAGTGCCAAATGATCCGCATTTCGGAAATGGAAATCCCTAACTGGAGAAGCTGTCATGGCGGCAAGCAATTAGCGTGTAATTTGTTAAGCACACCATCCGGGTGTGACCCTGATCAATTAAATCACAGGAGTGGGACAATGAGACACCATGCCTTTAGTCTATCCTCAGCCCTAAGTGAGTTGTTACGTGGTCAACCCCATCGACCATTTACCCCCCCCCCCCCCCTCCAGCCCCCTAACCCCCTAACCTTGTAAATCCCTGTATAAACCCCTGTCACCTTCCAGCACACAGCACTCGTCAAACTCCCCTCACCTGATTACCGACGCTGGTGAAATTTTAATGCTTCTTGACAGTTTGTCAGATATCAATTAATGAGTAACGCGGGCTTTCACAAGCTTGACAACGGCTGCTATATTATCTTGTTACTCCAGTCCGTGCGATTTTTTTTAGGGGGTTGGGGTCCTTTATTGATCGGAAAGCATGGTTGGTAGCAATGCGGCATTCATCTGCAGGGCACACGGCGCATACATCAAAGACTGTGGAATGTATGCCGCACAATCTTTGTCACTGCCCCAAATTTGGTTAGGGCTAATAGATCCTGTGACATTGTTCGTCAGCTATCGACCTAACAAAACAATTGAACAATATGCTGTCGTCTGCGTGCTGTGAGTTGGGCGGTGGGGGCACGGATGTTGTTGGCAACTGAGCAGCCATGGTCAACAATGCACTGAGCCTACTGAGTTCTACCCGTCCCGGTTTTTGCCTGCTCAACGCATTCCGTGGGGAAAAATAAGCAGAAATTAAGCCGCACCCGAAATAGGATCATTTGAATCTGTCCCGTTTGGATCAGGCGAGCTAGTATTGATCTGAATGAAAGCGTCAACAAAGAGTTGTTTATTTGCTAATTATTTGCTGATACAAGCTCATTTAGAAGAGCTACTCGAGTAGTAGCATGTTGAGGTGGTTTACTGGAAGACAAACGACTGCCAGCTCTAGAGGTCGTCTTAATTTCGGACAAATGTTAAGGTGTCGCATGAATAATGGAGTTTTAATGCGGTTGTAAACCACCGCCACTACCTATATCTCGATATATATTCACAGGAGATACATGTAGTTGTAACACGGCCACTCAATCACCAGTTGCTGGCGGTGTGTGCCAGGCATACCCGGGAGCCAGTGGCTGTGTGGAGTCGGTGGACTGGCGGTTGAGGCCATGACCGGGTCCCACCTAGAAACTGCCCTAGGAGGGCAGGGCCAAGGCTCCACCAATTCCTCTAGGACCCATCTGGCCAACATTTGCCTGAGACCGGCGTGGTCACTTATGAGGCCTGCCTGTTGTGGATATGAGAAATCATTGCCGTGATGAGCCCTTTGTTGATCTCATTGGTGCTCAATGTGCCCCGTGGTTTGCCACTCACACGGTGCTTAGTCGTGCCATTATACAAGCAAACATAATGTGCCCATTCGTTGAAGAAAATCCCGAAATAATCTGGCCAATATCTGCCATATAACTCCCATTCGGATTTATGTCACGTTACGCCCAGTTGGTGACCACTTAGCCAGTGAATTTCCAGTTGCCTGCTCGGCGAACTCCACTTGTTCTTGCTGTAATATTTGTTCAATAACTCCACATCATTGTGCCCACATTTGGTAGAGTGCTTTAACGGTGAACCGTCGAGTCACAAGTTTGGTGACATTTGCTAATAGAGACTATTAAGTTTAATGCAAATTTACCAAGCCGTTGTGGCTGCGTGCTCTTAGAATAGCCTGATTATGTCGAGAGAGTGCACACTATTGTACGCGTACATGTGCACCCCCATATTGTGCACTCACCTGATGCGCCTCACTGTGAATTGTTTTCACGTGTTTTCATCACCGTCATGACGGCGGTGATCTCCATAGAAAAGATCTGATTAGTGCATTCACATGAATTTTACATGTATCTGATACGTGTTATTATTTGCTCTCGGTGTGGAATGAGTATTATCATATTACTATTGCATGCCGAGGGCTCTTTTATCTATGAAATATCTGTCAGGGGGTACCTTTTTCCTGGGCGCTCGTTGACAGGGGCCATGGACAAAACGCATTAATACACCAGGTATTTGCCACTTTTGTGTGATATCCATCATAGCGCTGCTGCGGTTAGGTAGCAAGGGATTGGCATTAATATTTCAGATGGATCCAATTACAGATTCCATTGAGCTTTAAAGGAATGGACAGAGGGCATGTGGCCAGGCAAAGAATGGAAGAGATATTGATATAATCGCCTTGCTTGTTAACATGCAAAATGAGTTTTATACCGAGTAGGCGGCAAGCAGTAGAATAATGAAAACACTCTAGTCATCATAATGGGAATATGCAGTAGTGTGTTTTAATGTACACTGCAAGTTAGCTACGTACATTTGTCTGCAATGGTTGGCCTGGCCCCTTTGCATTCTGTGCATGGAGCCAGCCATGCGTTATACTCTATGGCTTTGCTATGATGTACGTTGGAAGCGTCAGCGTTGGCAGCATTATTCATCAACCAAACACAAGAGTGATTATTTGTCTGCTAAGCATCCTGTCCGTATGTGTACATGTACATCTCGGTGGATAATTTGCACTTAGTTTTAAGCCGCAGAAATTGCCAATTACACAAATAGCAATTGCGAATTAGGAAAAGCCGTGCTATCCGCCGAGATTATTGGTGGCTAAGTTCCTTTAAATCATCGCATCCTTTCATATTAAAACCACGCCATGTGCTGGAAGACAGCAGTCATTTTATAAAGATTCATTTACTCAGGCTCAGTCTAGCAGCTGCCAAACATTGGATTAGACGGCTGACAAGGCAGGATGAGCTAATGATACAACCCTGGCTGCTGCGTTTTATACTCGCTATGATTTATCCCATCACGTTTATACAGGGATGGGTCCAAGCATCAGGGCTCTTCTTGTGTTGTAAACTTGCTGCATCCTAGATTAGCGATTGCTATAATTACATGGATTGTTGCGTGACGTGGAGAGCTAACAGCAGACGGGATGGTGTACATGTATATATAGGTTATGTCTGCGAGATATCTTGTCATTTACATCTTGTTGACTGGGGCACAGCGTTGGGCGTGAGACAGATATAGCCTGGCTGATCTCGTTAGGTTCCGTACCACACAAACGGTGAAATAAAACACGATAATGGCCAGAGGCATGTATGGAAATACGGAGGTTTTCTGCCATCCGATTCCATCATGGAAACATTGCTGTCCGGGCTCCTGTGGCTATTTCTGCGGTGATGCCACCACGCCAGGTATGTGCTGATGATTTGCCTGCATGAGTCAGCAAAAACTGAGCACGGCTATGTAAATTAATGGGTTTGGGAGCTGTGGCAAACTGCATCGCCGGCTGACAGATGGTTGTAGAGGAGGGCAGGCTGAACCCCTCCTAATAACTTACTTAACTTGTGTTATTCCCTACCGGCCGCGTTCGTGTTTCACGTCGACAAAATGAAATTGTACAAAGCCACATCAAGAAAATAGGGTGCTTTAAGAATCAACTCTGCCACGTGGCGAGCAGAAGTGTTCATTTGGCGGTATTGGCTTTGACATTGCGAGCCATTTTGGGTGAAAAACCCGTTTCCATGTGGGAGTCCCCGAATGTTTGAAACCATTACACCCTTTATACGTCTGGTTATCACGGTTTATAAGCCTTATGTAAGAGATATGATTTACTGCTTTAGTGCTTTGTTTATGGGCGGCATAAAGTGCTTTCTGTGATCGTGGGTGATAAACCATGCTTTGCCACTAATAAAAGAATGTGAGAATCCTTTTCAGGAGCTTTTTCCCTTGTTTTTGTTTCTGGTTTCAGCTCAGTGTAGCCTCATCACTAGTGTAAGAGCCATGGCTCACTTGTGGAGTGGTTCTCTCCATGACCTGACAGCAGCCTCGGAGCATCCCCTCTACTCCCCCTTCTCCAGCTTTAATAAGTAACAATAAATTATCATTGAAGAGTTCACAGGAGTGGCTCCTAATGCGCTAGCCAAACAAGGCTACTCTCAGATTTGCCAGCCCCGTATTAATTTAAGGGCGGCGCAAATAAAATAAGGACAAGCTGTCTGTAGCCGCCCACCCTACGACAGCATTGGCAATAGTATTGTAATTTGTATCAGCCAGCTGTTGCAGTTTTTGTGATACGCGGCGGATATCCAAATCCAGCCTGAACAATCTGATTAGAGGAAAAACCTTGAACACCTTACGATAGCTGACTGTGGGAGAGTGTGGCGTGCTTGTGTCACTCATCCTATCGTATTTTATTGATAGCCCCCGCCGATAGTAGAAAGGCATGCCTGCCGGTCTATTTGCGAACAATATTATCCGTATGTATGCC
>CAXAKH010000165.1:0-18556 GCA_963969325.1 Lycopodina hypogea | reverse complement strand
AGATGAAATTTCAATAATGACAATCTCATTACTGAAAAAAACCCAAACTACATAACTTATAGTTAAATTATATTCTTCATTTATATATATATATATATATATATATATCTTGTTAGCATGGCAAACTAATAAATACATTTTACTTATTTAAATTTGTTGCATTCAACTTTCTTAATCATTCTATTTTATTTTCCACTCCCATAATATTCCATTTTTCTTTGTGTTTTAATTGAGTTTTCTGGCACTTTAACAGTTAGAATGAGTTGCTACAAATAGCTGATAATTTCAACTGTGATATTGAAATCAATTTCAATTGACATCCAGCATAATTAAATGCTCCTTAAAATAATTTATGTGAATTTCAAACTTGATAATATGCTATCTAAGAAAATTTATGGAGAAATATTGAATTCGAGAGTGCTTAGGTGCCACTTTCTGAACAGACAACATCCAATAACCACACCCCAAATGGCATGCTAAAAATTAAAAAAAAAGAAAGAAAATAACACAATATAATGACTAAGTATTGAGCAGTCACAACTATTTATCTCCCAGCCCAGCTTTTAGGAAGACCAAGAAAGCATTTAAGGAGATTAGAGTTTGTACCCACAAGTTTTGCTGGTACTTTCACATTCAAATGCTGAGCCTGAGCAATGGCCAGAAGTTGAAAAAGAAGAAAGAAATCAGTCAGAATCCTCTACACTCTATCATGTAAACATCTTTGCAATACAACTTACTATAAAATGTGAAATTAGTAACTATGAGCTTGAACAAATAATTAGCTTCACTTCAACATTATAGTTAAAATTATTATCATTTGGTTTAATCATATTTTCTTCAACAGATTATATTTTCATTAAGTAAATATTTACAAATTACACAAGAAGTTCAAAAGGACATTAATTACTAGAGATTCATCACAATATTTACTTAAGAAATGGGGCAATGCCTCTCACATCCCTCACCCCCTTCCCCTATGTGTATGTCTGTATGAATATACGCTATCTTATTCTAGACGTTTGGGTTTACCAGGCTTAAATTTTCAGGGGGTGATGGGGGTCACCTCGGTGGTTTACAGTAAGTTTGATGAATATAGGAGTAAAACCCCAGTTGTAGGGCAAATATCCTTAGTGGAGGAGGCTCATTTCCTGCATGAGTAACCACCATAGTACTACAAACTGCAACCAGCCTCCGAAAACCATTTCTTCTTTTTTTTCCATGAGCCCTGTAGGCCCAAATGTCTGGTATGTGACAAGGAATAAAGACAAACAAAATATCTCAAATTAGAGTAATTATTTTTTGTCTCTGTCTGTAGGATGGGTACATTTCTAGTAGTTATAATGCATGTAAGCATGCATGAACACAGGAATGTTATTGTCCTATAATTGTTTACAACAAAAACAAGAATAAGCTGATTTCAAAGTGATTCTACACATGCAGTCTGTTTTTATGAAAACAAACAGTAAACAAGGTGGTGGTGATACCAATGCTATGACATAATGGAATGGTTGCTATTGGAACCTTTTCAATTGTTAAGAAAAACAGCATATTTTTGCAAAAAGTTACTTTTTTTAAAACATTCATTAGTGACAATGTTTCATGTAATAACCTGCAGGTTCTTCCCCTTGTTCATCACTCTCCAGTACTTCACCAGCGTGTTCTTCTCCACCTACTACAACAGTATCTACTACCACTACTGATTTTACACAACTCAGCACCTCCATTTCTGATGACAACGCTTCTCTGAGCATTTTTGCAGTGGCTAGTATGGCTGCTATTGGGGGCTCAATATCCCTGCTCATCTTCATATGTGCACTAGTCCTAGCTATCACTCTAGTCAAGGCCCAGCACAAGAAGAAAATAACTTTGGTTGGAACACCCTCCACATTGACTAATGGGCAAATCAACACACTATCAGTGATAGTGCAAGGAAGTGAAATATGCTCATCCACTTCTCAAAGTAGTCATGAGTACCACAATATTACAGTTAACAAGGAATCTAAACTGGCCAATGGAACAGTGAACAACCAGGAAACTGATAAAGGTGTATCAACTTATCAAAATATAGCTGAGCATCAAGATAGCACAAGTAACATGGAATCTAAACTGACCAGTGAAGCAGAGAAGGTGCAGGAGAATGAAGCTTGCACGACCACTTCTCATAGTGTTCATGTGTATCAGAGCTGCACAATTAACATGGATTCTAAACTGGCAAATGAAACAGTGAAGAAGCAGGAAAATTATACAGGCATACCAACTTATCAAAATATAGCTGAGCATCAAGACAGCACAATGAACATGGAATCTAAATTGACCTATGAAGAAGTAAAGGTGCTTGGAAATGAAGCAGGTTTACCACCCACTTATCAAAATGTTGATGAGTACCATTACTGCTCAATTGACATGGATTGTAAACTGGCCTGTAAAGTAATGAATATGCAGGAAGATGAAGCCGGCACGACCACTTCTCCGAGTATTCATGAATACAGTGACATCACAGAAAACATGGACTACTGCCTGTTATATCAAACAGAGAAGATGCAGGGAAAAGAAGCAGGTAAATCCACTTATCCAAATATTGATGAGCACCATTACTGTGCAATTGATATGGATTGTAAAGTGGCCTGTGTAGCAGTGAATGTGCAGAAAAATGAAGCCAGCACAACCACTTTTCAGAGCAATCATGAGTACTATAACAACACAGAAAACATGGGGCTATATGAAGCAGAAAAGGTGCAGGGATATGATGCAGGCATACCCACTTATCAGAATACTGAGGAGTCGCACACCAGCACTATTTACACAGAATCTAGCCTGGCCTATGAAACAGAGAATGTGCAAGGAAATGAAACAGATGTACCTAGTTATCGGAATATTGAGCCACGAGTTAGCAGTATTTACACAGAATCTAACTTGGCCTATGAAACAGAGAATGTGCAAGGAAATGAAACAGACGTACACAGTTATCAGAATATTGAGCCACGAGCAAGCAATATTTACACAGAGTCTAACCTGGCCTATGAAACAGAGAATGTGCAAGAAAATGAAACAGACGTACCCAGGTATCAGAATATTGAGCCACGAGCTAGCAATATTTGCACAGAATCTAACCTGGCCTATGAAACAGAGAATGTGCAAGAAAATGTAACAGACGTACACAGTTATCAGAATATTGAGACACGAGCAAGTAATATTTACACAGAATCTAACCTGGCATATGAAACAGAAAGTGTGAAGGGAAATGAAGCAATAAAACCCACATATCAGAACATTAGTAATGAGTCACGTGCAAGCAATATTTACACAGAATGTAACCTGGCATATGAAACAAAGAAGGTAAAGGGAAATGGAGCAAGAAAACCCACATATCAGAATGTTAATGGGTGTCCTGCCATCAATATTAACACAGAATCTAATCTGGCCTATAGAGCAGTGGGGACAGAAAGTGAGGTAAGCATTGCTTGAATAATAGACTAGCTAAAGAATTCACATGGAATGATATTGTTAAGAAATGCACATATGTCAACACTGAAGGCAATTTTATCAAACTTGCCTATATCCACATGATAGTTCAAAGAAACTAGACATCCCTTTGCAGCTTTGCTTGCAAAGTTGGAATATTTATTTGAATAAAAAATTTTATCCTCCATTCAGTCAACAATTGATCATGACTATCATTAAAAAAAAAATTCAATGTGCATAACATTTCTTATCTTCTGGTCAATGCATATAACAAACAACGCAATTGCCCCTCTTCCTCCTTTCTCCCACTTTTCTGTGCACAATAATTCCCCATTTAGCCTTGCAACTCGAGGCTCTATTCCAGGTTGGTCCTGGTTTATTGGTTGTTGTGATTATGCCACGAAAACTCATCCACCTAACCACAGAGGGTTATTGCTTATCACTGTCACGAGCATGCAAATTCCCTAATTGCTTTTCAATACAGCTGCTCCCATTAATTAGACTAAAATGGCCCTTTTTCGGCCACTTTTGTCTATTATGACCTGAATAAGTCTTCTCCCATACATGAGTGGGTGCAGTGCTTGATTTTCCTTCATTTGATACCCCTCTTGACTATGTAGCTTCAAAAATGAAGGAATGCATAGCAGACACATATACACACACAGAGATTAAGAGCTATTTTTAAGTAGATGATACAATAAAATAGTACATAATATGGAACATATTTCAATATGTTGTCTTGTTGCCACATTTAATTTAATTTAATTTATTTTTATTATTGTTGTTGGTTAGCACTGCATGCAAAATTGCACTATTGCCCTTTCTTTAGCGTCACACACGAATATATAAATTGCAATATCAATTTTCCTTTTAATAGGCTGATGAGTGTCAATGCTAAGTTTATGGAGTCAGAAGAAGGCACTACCTTCAATCTCACTATTCCATACCAAACCGCTGTGTACCCAACCTGTTGGAATATGATGAAGACCCTTTTTTTTTATCCATATAACCACAGATTTCATTGTGAATTTTTACTTGATACTATTGTGAGTAAAATATTCAAATTTGTTAACATATAGAGTAAACCAATTATTTTATTAATTATTTTTCACTCATTGAGTAACTTTATATGCATGCATTGCATTCTCCTTTTCATAATATTAAGGAGTGTAGGGGAAGGTTGTTAGAGTGGTAACTATGCAGGAGTATAAATAAGGAACAAAGAAAATGTCTACATCTCAAGATTTGGGAGCCATTATTTAAAGTAATGTTTAAGTAAATATGATATTGTCAACTAAATATTTACTTGGAAGTCCATCAGACCACAACAATATAAATTTCCTATTTTGATGCTGAAAGGCATTGTTAATAGTTGACCATAGTAGGGACTACAAAAGTCTACAACTCCATTGAGACTAAAATTGGTATTGGCATGGTGTATTGTATCTTGAAAGCCATACAAACTATTTTTAATTGACTACTTTAATAGTATTGTTCATGTATATTCTTTGACAAAGTTAGACGCATGATTTTAAGAGAAGGAAGGTAAAGGGTGAGGGGGGGGAGAGGCAGTCACAACTAGGAACTATTGAAACAGGGGTTACTTATAGGGACCTTTTTCACAGGGAAATTAAAAATAAAAAAAATTAGATTCTGCATGATATTCTGATGGTTTTATAGTTACTCATAAAAGAAATATTGAAGGGAAAAAATTTGAACAAAATATAAAAATCAATAAAATCACAGCTGTGGCAAATTAAAGAAATTGCATGAGGTTATCTAAGTATATGTTGCAGTTATATATTCATGAAGATATGCTTGGAAAATAATGTTAGGTTCAACACCAAACAGATTTAACTTTTGAAGAATTATCCTAGAGATAAAAGAATAATGTACAGTATTTGTTTAAATCATTTAGTAGCAGAAATTTAAAGTGATTCACATCAGTTAGGGATACTATCACACCAATAATGTAAATACAACTTTTAGACATAAATTGAAAGATATATTAAAGAATTTATACATTTACAGTTTGCTGTTCCCAACTTTTATAAGTGGTATGTATGCATAAGCTAAGCATTCTTACATTACTTCAGGTTCAAAGTCCAATAGATGTTAGCTGATCAGCAGTTAACACATCATGACTGAGGCTTAAGATCTGAAACATATCATATCATAATATACCATAACACACTGGAACATGCAACACCATAATATAAACTCAAGCAACAAAATCACACCACATAATACACAACCTGCATATCTAAATGACAAGTGGCTGAAGAAAATCTGAACATATATTTTTATTAGATGTTTTGAATAACAGTAGTTAAGATTGGTTGTGTCTACCATTGCATTTATGGCTTCACAATATATCTTTAAGCCTTTTGTAGGTGATGCTCAATTAATTTTCTTATATTTACTGTAAAATAAAATTGTAACAAATATTTTTATGATTCCTAATTGATGTAATTCCTACTGCATAACAAAATTAATAGCTTCCTGAGAGATGAACAGATAGTAGATTTATTTAAGATTAGAGTAATAAATTTGGATTTCCATATGTGTGAACAAGATGAACTATGAGTACAGAGAGTGACAAAGCTTTCCGAGACCAATAAAAAAAAAACCAGTTATTAAATCTTAAATCAGTCAGCATTTTATGCACTCAAATTAGAAATGGCACTCAGCTTAATGACTACATATTAACTATTTCATATTTAAAACAGATAGCAAACTTCTTTAATTTCTTAGATTCCTCTTTTGCAAACTTTAACACCAAGAGTATAATATATGGCACTACTCTGAATGCTTTTCCAACATTCAAATATGCAAATAAGATGGAGTTATTATGAATAACCATAATAATCTCTGTACATAATATATGATGTCCTCATTGAATTCATGGAAACATATTATACATATTTTTAATACTGTCTATCATTATATTTTGATCTAATTTGCATACCATGGTGAAACAAGTCTTAAATGCCATAAGAATATTCCCCTGAACTCCTGGTGGGCCTTGACGTGGAGGGGGACAAAATGATGATGTTGCTGGCACAAGCAACATGTACGAGCTGAAGAGAAGCTGGGAGAGTCGCTTCAGCTGTCGACACTGAGATGAATCATCTATGGAGCTAAGGAACTGTGGAAGTTAATAAAGGAAATCAAACCTAGCCTCTAAACACTATTATGCTGCTCAGCTTTCATGACCAGGCAAATGATTCAAAGACAAAGACATTTCTAAATTAATTAAGAGTACAAAGAAATGTAAGAGTATGCAGTGTATATCAAGGGATCAATAAACCTTAACAATCAACTGTTATGCAGTGATAATCACAGTGGAATTTTTTTTTTTTTTTTTTTTTGGCTGATGCAAACTAATGCCAGATGTTGATAAATAAAAATGGGAAGATAGTGATAATTAAGGCTTTAAGGATGAGGGCTCAGGTATAAGCAAAAGAAAGAATATTTTAACTGGCTGGTATCTCTTTTGATGATAAGAATGAGAATAGGAAGGAATTGGAAATTAGAGAAACCTAAGAGTGCTGAAAAAATTGTGTAGCAGACTGGTAATGTTCTTTTTTTGGAAACCACAGGAACTTAACTCTCAAATGACGCATCAAAGATTTCAAATGTGAAATAAGATTTTTTTTGAACAAAAAAAATTATACACAAATTGGAAGATTTTTATCACATTTTTAAAAAAAATTATACCTGAAGACAACATATACAGGTGACATCATTAGAGGGATAAAACTTTATAATTTAACTTCCATATTAGGAAGATTTTAAAGGAGAAAATATTAGAGTATTGCTTAGAGCTAAATGCTTCTATGTGTAACACAGATTTCTTAACTAGCCCATATTCATGGAGACATGGATATCTTATTCCTTTACCTTATAATGTCTTCCATCCTTATATATTTCATTATCCTTGATATTTATTACTCCACCTTCTATAGCTATAATACACAGTTTGTACTCTCATATATGCTGAGCAAACCAAATATGGAAGCAAACCTGGTGGGAAAGCTGAAATGGGGAATTAATTATCAGTAGAGCTAAGTACACTTTGGGCATAAGAGTTTGATGAATACTTCTTATTTTAATGCAGTCATAGCATAGTTTGCCACCACATATGAATGTACACAATAGAGCAATTAAATGGGAGATGCACCAAACAAGGACATGTGGAGAGAAAAGTATAGTAGATGTCTTACAGCTGCAATGGCAGGAATGTAGAAAGGTGGAATGGAAGAGCAGTGGTAATTTTCCACCAGATAGCTCACAGTCAGGTCCATCCAACCATGATCAATGGTCCTACCACCTAAACATGTCAGTGACAGTGCAATGAGCAATAAAGATAACTGTTTCAAGGGAAATAGTCAAGAAACACAGATGTGTAAATAGAGTCAATTATTGACAAAATGTAAGCTGGTGGAATCATTTAGTATTAATTTTGTGTTTAACAGCTATCACTATTGCAATATGATAGTATGATTCATGTAGTATGGATATGACCAATGATTGATATACGTATATAGAAGAATAATGGTGGTCCAACCATAGACTACTCTATCTGTCAGCCAAATATTCATGGAGACAACTTGGCCAATTTTGTTCAGCTACTCAATGAACAGGATTAGTACAGGGTGATTCAAATGTGGAGAAAGTGTGCCCCTCAGTGGAACTATTATATTTGTAGAAAAGAATTATGGAAATATATGTATATATATATATTTAAAATGTCAAAGGTACAAATGAAAGACATGACTAATATGAATAAGACCTTCAAGTAACATGAACTAAACCCTTGACAAGTATACAATACAAGATAACTAAACTAATTTTCATATCAATATAACAATAAGTAGCTAAGACTTTCGATACTGAGTATAAATAATAAATTATGGTCCAAGTCAACAATAAGTAGATAAGACTTTCGATACTGAGTATAAATAATAAATTACGGTTCAAGTCAACATCTGAGCATCTCACCTTGAATCTGGCTGATGTAATTCATTATCTCCACAACACATTTGGCAGCAGGAATCCTCACCACTTGGATTTCCTAAAGAAAACAACATTAGAGTAATGTGGCAAAAATGAACATTTCATCTTTTCAGTAACCACAGATACCACCAGAGCATAAACAAAGGAAATTTGTAAATCCACCACAATTTTTGTTTATGCATGATCATGTGATAAACAACATGTGGATGTACAGCTGTTAGCAGAATTAAGTAAGAGCATTTGTAACTACTGTAATAATTGCTTACCCACTCTATAAACCTGATACAATGCTTACCAAGATGGCACTTCAGTTCCAACTATTCATCAGTTAAATTAACAAAGGTTCTCTGATAATGACATTCTAGGAATATTTCCATTAGATGTGGTTGAACTTACACTGACTAAGCAGTTTAGAACTAGAAAGAGCAGCATCTTCAGTCTGTCTATGCTCTTCTCAGAATCTGCAGTGCTATACATTATTTCAACAAACCCTGTCTTGCCTCTTCTGGCAAAGATAACAGTCCACAGCTGCAGCCCAGCAGCTAAACAACAACAATTACAAAAAAATTTCCAATTCAAATCATGTTGCATTTATATTTCACTTGATTCATGTTAAAGGGCCACTTGGTTGAAATTTACCAAGCAGAATTTAGAAATTTTCCTATATATAATTTCTAATGATATATTCTTAAAGTATTTGTAATAAAAACTTCGATTAAATTGGATATAAGATAATTGCTGCTTCTGCTGAAAAATATTTCTCTCAACTAGCACTGCTAGTAAAGGCTACAATTGTAACCAGTCATTGTTTATGGAAAAGCCATATCAGCTTGTACTTTTCCATATCCTACATTCATCTTTATATACTGATACTTGGCCTCCAAGTAAGCTAGCTTTTGGGCTATGGGAGTTCGGAGTAGTTAAAAAGTAAGAAATCCTCCAGATAAATATTTTATAACTGCTATTGTCAATGCTTGCTTTAGCTAAAAGAATTTGTACACCACCACAGAGGAAATCATGGTATTAAAACAAATGAATGGATAAAAATGCTTTAAACAACTTGGTAACATGAATTTTAATCATTATTACTTCTGTAAGTTTTTTTACCTATGGCGCACAGGTCAGGAACACTTGGAATGGTGGTGGTGAGGGGGGGGGGGGGAGCAGACATCCACAAGTTTTGATCAAGAACTGAATTTCAACTAATTGTTTACTGTTTGGAAACACCAATGTTTGTTCTTTCAACTGAGTACTTTTGCTATAAGGAAACCCTGTGGTTAAAATTAAAAAAATTTTTACTAAATAGAAACCCAAAATCTTACCATAACTTTAACCACATCTTATGTGTCTAAACAATTATTTTCCTTGGCCTAAAAAAAATTAAAAAAAAAACGATATAAAATATAGTAATTTTAGCGACAGGTCTTATTGTGGGACCACTCTTGTTGCCCTTGCATAACTATATAAATTTAAAGTCAAAATATTAGAAGACTAGTTAAAATAATACACACAAAATCATTAATAGAATAAAACTACTAAAATTATTCATGGTAAATAAAATAGTACAACTAAAATAGTTTGGTAGTGTCAGGAATTTCTAAGGCTTGCAATTTGTTCATTCAGGTGCTATTAATTGCTTTTCCTTTCTCTACCTGTCTGTCTGTTTATCCTATAACGTTAGTCACATCCCATGGTATTTTCCTAAGCAACCACAGATAGTGGAATATATATTCATAGCTTCTCCACTTATCCAACACCAATTTGCAAAAAATTAATAGATATATAAATGTTTAAAATTTAATATAAAATCCCACCATAACATCAATAATCACACCATGAGAACTATAGTTGTTATTTGGTTATTCACTGGCACTGGATCGATTGAAATTGCCTCAGGACAGAGGTTTGCCTTAACTTAGCATTCAAGGACAAACAATGTAATTGTAATGGTATAATATTATCAGCAGATGTACTCGTACCATTTTATTTGATGGAACGATTACATCCTATCTGATTAATAAAGTTGCATCTCATGTGGTTTATTCAATGCTTCCTGGTTCACCACATTAGAGGCTTCCTGGTTCACCATAATAGTGGCTTTCTAGTTAAATAGACTCAGAGAAGACTCAAAAGAGGTTGGCTTAAACACGAAAGAAACTTTTGGAGATCCATTAGCTTCACAACTGATTTTTAACACGAAATATCACTAATTAGTAATTAAAAGGGCAAAAAGAGAAAAGTTTTGATATCATACAAGTTCAATATAAGATAGAACCAGTCAATTCTTGGAAATTATGGGTTACTGCTCCCATTGGAAGTTAGTATGACTATTCTAAGTCACCTCTTAGGGTGTGGTGAGGTAGAACAATCTCTGACAATAAAATGGAGAAAGTTTTCACAATGTATGAAAATATCAACCGAATATATGCAAGAGAAACAGCCGACCTATTTCAAACTAGATAGTAAAGCTTATAGTATTCCAGATAATCATTTACCTTGAACTGGAGCTGAACGGGAAGATAAAGCAGTAAGAACTGTAGAATATGGAAGTGGTACTGTCACTGCAGATCTGGTGATCTTTAAGTCAGAAAGTATTATAACGAAATATCTCAAAAACCGAAAAAGTTGGACATCCACAGTCTTACATTGAGATATGGTGCATACTGGGAGTTAATAAGTACTGCAATGAGTGAGAGTGCTGAAGCAGATATGGCGTCCTGACCCTGCATTACATTTGGCTTTCATAAAGGATTGAATGAAGAAGAAAAAAACATGTGGCATCAACAAATACAGACACAACATTGTAACATCAGTAGCTAGCTACATAGGTTTGAGATTGAAATATATATAAAACAATAACATTAAATGAACACTAATACTGTGACAGTATATATTTTTACTGATAAATTTTTTTCCACACAAACAAAAAATCACATGTAGAATGATGTACCATAAACATAATGATGCGCCATGGTAATTACCTGTGGCACACAGATCTACGAAAATTCAGAATGGGAGAGGGGGGGGGGGGGGGTTGACACATCTATTAGTTAGCTCAAGAATGGATTTTTTTTTAATTAATTGTTTACTGTTTGGAAACACCAAAGTTTGTTATTACAATAATTGGTTACAACTAAGTACTTTTACTGTATGGAAGCCCTGTGATTACAACTAAGTTATTTTACTGTATAGAAACCCAAAATTTGCCATGTCTTTAATCTCATCTAAAGTGTTCTAAACAATTATTTATTCTAGTCTAAAACACAATTTTTTAAATAAATGTATAGATATATGTCACAGGTTTTAGTGCAGGACAGCTCTTGTCCACCCCCCACCCCCCCTTTTTTGTTGGAGCTTGACAAGAACATTCTCACATCTATTGGAGGTAAAGATGCTGCACAAAAAAGAGGTACCTCTGCATTACTTATCAAATGTTAATCAAGTTCATGCTACATTATTTTTCTATTTTGAATTAATTTTTTATGACATGCTGCATTGTGTAGACTAGTGTGAATTAAATTTTTCTGTTAGTAAATCAGGTTTAATGAACCACCATATATGAAAATGTGTAATATATTAATCTTAAGTTACAACCTATTAGAGACAGAGTACCTTTGAGCTTGTGGAATTTGTAAGGAAGTATATCACCTTCTGCAGGAAGGCACCATTGTTGAGTATCAAGGAATGGACTAGAGTGTACAGAGACAGAACCTTATAATGGTGCAAGTTCAGCTAGAGTGGCATATAGAGAGTTGACATACTCTGTGCATCAACTGTATGGATGTCCAACACTATCTTAATAAGATTCATTCCATATTCTGCTATTCCCTCATTCTCTCCTCCAATGTCAGCAAGACACAAAATACTTGTGACTACATTGGAAAAAAATAGATGGAATAAAGATGTGATTTTAGACATTGAAGTGAACTCTCATGTCTGGACAGTGTGTGAACAAGTTATATTCCTTGCACTGCCTGCATGCAAGCATAGGTACCTCTATAGACCAGCTGTGTGGTCTTGGTGGCCTCACTGTCAAACATGGAGGAGGGAGTGTGGACAGCAGCTAGACCAATACTCAGCAGTCTCATCAGTCCAGACATCAAAGAATCTTGAGGATAATGTGATCATGACAATTAATAGCTATGAAAATATCTCACCGAAAGTAATTAAATGCAGGAAGTATGAATTAGTTATTGCAATGCACACCAAAAGCAAGACCCTCCACCTTCAAATGACAGTGATGCAGTACCACAGGTTTATGTGCAATGAAGTAATTGTGCCACTTTACAAGTGGAGGGGGAAAAAGTAAAACCTTTGGAATTAAGATTTGTAAAAATAGTTCTCAATTCTCCAAATGTACTCCAAGCATAAACCACAATGGTAGTAACATTCCACTGTACACATGACTACTTCCAAAATTAGAACAACCCACACATACTTAATACTGTAATCAATTGACCACGTATGACCTGATGGGTCACTTTAATATGAGAAACTGTGAATATGGTGAAATTCCATAAAATGCAAACTGTATTGCTAAGAGAAGATTAATAAATATCTCATTATGATTCATGATTTGTTTGACAGTCTGTCTATCTGTATGTGCGATGGATTCTAACTCTTTCATACTGCTGGAGGAGTCTTTCCAAAATTTTCAAGGATTGATTAGGGCACCTCACTACACATCCTCGAGAAGGTTTCGTTGGACTTGTGGGCATGTAAGGCAAAAATGCTAAAAATGGTACCTAGGACAGTTTTGGAGGTTACATTAATGGCTTACTGTTATACTTATGGGGTTATTGTCACACAAATGTGGTTTATTGTTACACTGCCTACTGGACAGTTTTTCAGCTAGTCTATATAAAAAGGAATGCGTATGTCTGTCCATCCGTCTGTCAGTTCGTAATGCTAAATGTTTTTGTGAATAAAAGGGTACTTTCTGAGGTCGCAGGTAGATCAAATTTGTGTGTGAGGATAGATGTAGTGACAAGGTTAATACCCATTGTCTTAGAATTTTGCTAAAGGTAATTTCAACAGAGATAATTAGCATTTAGTGTTATTCTGACCAGTTTTTGCGTCAGGAATAAATTCATTGTACCCATTTGATCTCCCATCCTTCATGCCTGAAATCCCCAGAAATCCTCCTTGGGATTTTAATTGTCTAAATTACTTCCCTAATCAATTTGTGCATGTAATCCAAGTTTTAGGTCTCTAAGTCCAAAGGTTTGGCAGTATATTAGCCACAAATAAGCGCACTCATCAATTTTGTGAGTGTAGCGCAGGGAGTTAGAGCTCATAAGGTGGTGTGATGAGCAAAGCGAGTCCACCGGCTAGTATATATAAATGCTAATAGTAAGAGTGAATTTTTAAAATGCAGAAAGCACTCTGGTCTAAGGTTGGTGGGATTGGGCTACGGTTTGCAATAATAATATTATGTAGAGAATTTCAATGGGAGAGTGCAGTGTCTGTTTTCCATATGGTTAATGATTGTTTGTGGAGTGTGAATGTTTCAAAGCTACCTAACAATAATACATCTTCAAAAAAAATTTTTTTTTTCACATGGCCGATGATTGTTTATATATATTTCAATTAATTTATTCAGTCTTCATACTCACCTTAAATCACTCCCACATTTAACACTACTTACTGGAATAAACTACTTTAATCTAACATTAGGTAGTTGTTATGTAACCATCATGCATCACTGTAGACTATCTCACATTATCCAAACACCAAGTATTACAGCACTCAAACCATTTACACTAATCCATTCTTAAGGTACTCCAGTAATCTATCTACCTACCAGGAATTGGTTCCACCCTCTGTTTTGCTATGCTCACTTGGACAGAGTTCAGAATATCCATAGTTATCTTGGTTCGACTCTGAGTAAAATAGTGATACAGAAACGTATAAAAACATGACAAGATTTATGTAATAGCTTCCCTGACCTTGCAAATTAAAAGTTCCAGAAATTCTAGCACTTTATTCAGAGGCAATGATATAGCACATGCCTCACCTGTGAGGGACTCCTGTAAATATTTCTATAATTACTCACACCATTATGATCTCAGAAATTTAAATCAATTAAGCAATACCAATTAAATGACTATGATTATAGGAGTTTCATTTCAATTAAGCAGTACCAGTAGGCATTGTCTTGCAGGTGTAGAAGTTTCTAAAACATTCATAATGTCGACCTCCGATCTTGATGGTAATACTAGCCATTGAAGAAACTGTAGAGTATATAAACTAGATATCATACAGTCAGTTAGATTATGGTAATTTATTATCCAATGACAATATGATAATGGGTACATAATGATTTGATATTTATTATACCGTTTGCATGATAGTCTATGTTAAATAGGAAAAAAAAATTTTAACACCTACTCTTAAATAACAGGAACTACAGAAATTAAGTGTTACTTCAAGAAATTCCTTAGTAGTCACATTTAATGTGAAAATAGGTGAAGACAAAATACCAATCTACTCTTCACTCACATTTTCCTTTAAATTACAGTTTCTGACTTCAATGTGCAGAAGTTAACTATTGTATTGCTACTTCTTTAGTTTTTAGAATATTTTGTTTGATTTTATTACCATTTTATATAAAGCTGCAAAAGAACTGAGACACTTCCAAATTTTGCTATTGAACTTTACTAGACACACATCTATTGAACTCCTCATTATGTGTATCCCAATGTTCCATATACACCTCCACTAAATACACTTGAGGTCATGCATAAATTAACTCTGAAACATAATTATATTCTATCCTATTAAAGATACACTTTTTACTCAAGCAAAATAATACCACTTCTAATTGCCTACTAAAATATTTCTTCTGTGCTCACACAATATAAACTCAACAAAACAATGTAAAAATTATATTACAAAGATAAGTATGCAACCATGCCTATGGTCCACTGACTCACCCATGTCCTAGCTATATCAGCTTGCAGTGCAGGTTGTTCCAGAGCCCAAAGGAGGGTAGTGGACTCTGCTGACATACGCAGCTGTGAGGCATCAGGAAGTTCCTTCAACCCATACACTAGCAATTCGGTAGCTGAAAAACACATTATAAATATTAAAAATTTCCAATTCAAGTATTTCACACAAACTAAGTGTATCTTTATTTGACAGAGAAGAGAGCACCCAATGACGATGTGAATAAAAAAAAGTTTGTACTACAATTATAATTGTATGTTTATAGGCAAGCATATGTAACTTTTTATTTTAATTTATAGCATAGCATAAAATGAAAATGGTTGTCCCTTCGAATCTGAAGAAACAGTATGAGCTGATTCTCACATGCATGAATGCATTAAAGTCACAGAGTAAATCCTAAATATTGTAGCTTTCAACAGTTGAGATAGCTTTATACTCATCAACATGAAAAATATAATAAATAGTTCACCACGATATACACCTTTCAGTTCAGTAAATGCAGACTAAATTGTGTCAACAGCAGACTGAACTCATAACAAATATTATGAAGATGTTATTATGACTTCCAATTTATCTATTCATACTAATTATATTTAGTATTATTTGTCATTGTTGAAGATTTAATCATACTGTTGGATTAATGTAGTTTGTTGTTGATGCTGATCAATAACATTGTAACTGTTAATTTAATCATTAATGATGGTGTTATTTGTTTTCACCTGCTAAATCATCTATTTTATAGTGCTGTAATCAATATAATTTGATGTACCTGTAATAAATTAATTGTTTCTGCTATTTTATCTGATCATACAGCTAGGATTATTTGGGTTTTTTTTTTTTTTTTTTTTTTTTTTTTTTTTTTTTTTTTTTTTTTTTTTCTTTGTGGTACCAATAGATGTGTAGTAGCAGAAATAGATTTCATTCTTTGTAATCTTTAAATTTTTAGCTAAATTTTCGAGTTTCCTCTTTCAGCAGTTGGCAGGGGACAATATTCCAACTATAATATGGTGGTTGAAAGAATACATAGCAAGTAACATCACTTAAGCTGGAGTTGAATCGTATCTGAAATATAGAAAACAGAGTGAATACTGAGTGTTTCATGGAGATTTTTCAACCAGCAAAGTGAACAGACATATTAAGGAGGAATATGGCCACTGTTTAAGTCTAAGATCATAAGCTTATATCACAACATCAGCAGATTTGAGCTGCATATATATGGATATAACTGATACCATTTTAAACAGAAAACGAAATTCAAATACAGATGTTATTTATTGCTGACGATGCATTACTTCCTGCATTGGAAGGACCATTGTAATATAAGGTGAAGGGACAACCTAGAAATCAAAGCTTATTATCTCCATACAAGCTTGCCTTAGCTGATCTTATTTCCAAACAAAAAATATATTTAAATATGGAAGTCAGGAATTGGAGAGTGTGTTAGTACTTCCTAAAATGGAATGGCCACTGTTTTACTGGAGTACCAGAGAAAGCCTTAAAATCAAAGGTTATTACCTCTACTAAAACTCACACCATTTTCTTTTAATTTCATATTTAGTGGCTTCAATTGACATTACTTCACAAAAAAAAATCCTTTAAGGTGGGAAAAATCATATGTATTTTAAGAAAAGAATAAAATATAAATAGAGGAAATTCAACTATTAGCTAGGTTCCTCCATCTTTACATCCTCTCTTCTTCCCTTCTCTTTCACAGACTTAACCCCTATGCTTCATAGGACCTCTCACTACTTTAGTATCAGAAAACTCTAAAATTTCCAAGAGATTCCATAGATTACTCCATTTTGTGATCCATTAGAAAAAAGAAATACAAAAGAATGTTATAGTGTGGTAAGGTGTCCTCATTATTGCAAAATCCGAATGGAGAAATGAAAGAAAATAGAGTTAATCATCACTTGATTTACATGCATTTCCTGGGAAATTAAAATACATATGTTGCTGCACATGAGTATCACCAGAAATGTGTTTCATTTGATAGAGAAAATGATCATGACACATCTGAATTGAAATCTGTGGCACCGTTACATCTCATCCTGTTAGCAAGATTTTAAGGAACATAAATTTTTTGAGCTTGAAGAGGGAATGTCTGTCTATCATAGATACAGTATATTGTGATTTTGCTTCTTATTAATTAATAAATTGCATCTTGCATGTGAGGACAAAAGGAGTAAGGAGAGTCTTCATCATTGAACATATCTAATATATATATATATATATATATATATATATATATATATATATATATATATATATATATCTGTCATGTGCCAGCAACACGTTCTTGACTCATCCGGGTTTGGAGGGAGCACCCCCACCTCCCTCCTCCTTCTCATCGAATCCTGGCTCTGCCATGGTATGACCTAGTTCTACATGAACTATGAATTATTTTTGTGATGCAACGCTAACCCCTAGCTGATCATCTTCTGATGCACAATTAAATTTTACCAGATTCCATAAATTCCTTTTTCTTCTTCAGATCTTCCATTGCAAGCAACTCTTGTGTATTTAGTTCTCTCTTCACTTTGGTAAGCAAAAAAAAAGTTCTTTCCCATCTAAAATAATGTATAAAAAAAATAATAAAAAAAAAAACAGGTTTAGATGTGGGTGGGGCATATTACCTTGGAGTGAAAATCAAGCAGCATGGATATGAGGCCTAATCTAAAGAAGAAGCGCAGAGAAAATATAGAGCCATAAGGAGATGATGTGAAAAGAGTCGTGGTAGACAATCAACTCCATGGCTGCATCAATTCCTACCACTACTACCAGAACAGAGAGCCAACTTCATGTGCACAGCTTCAAATAAAAAAATAATAAATTAATAAATAATTTTTTTTTTTTTTTTTTTTTTTTTTTTTTTTAATAAATAAAAATTTTTTAAAAAAACTTAACTGTTCAGCAGAAATTTGCAAGCTAATAGCTTGTACTCCGAAAATAGTTCACGTATAACTCCTGTATTATCGTTTTATTATTGTTTAAATTAGCCATTGCTTATTGTTTTGCTCATACCAAACAATTGGATCAATTTATATGGGAATTATTTCCCTCTTTTCACTGCCAATTAATTTACTTTTAGCTAGCTCAGATAGCTAGCTAAAAGTAAATTAATTGG
>CAXAKH010000164.1:0-19680 GCA_963969325.1 Lycopodina hypogea | reverse complement strand
CGTCATAAAATTGAATTTAAGCGCATTGGAATGAATCAGGGACAAAAGGCGAGCAATTTGTGACAATAGCGGGGAAGGAGGCAATAAACGTGAAGAGCTCTACTGTGGTTTGGCATCTGGGTTACAACTTCCCACACTCGCACGGCAAAGTTCTGAACAATCTAGGGTCGGGCCTTGTGGCTGTGTCGTTTTCAGACGCTGCCTTTGACATACTTAAATTTTGACACATGTGTGAAGGCAGGCTGGCGCAGCTGGCTTCTATCATTAAGACAAGCCAGTTCACTCTGCGACGGCACACCGTCCGTGTTTTCTTTGTTATAGAGTTGCCAAACTTGAGGCCGAGCTCGTCTTATAATACGCATTTATAATAGAGTGACTAGGCCAAAAACTTACTCTAACCTTTTGTTGCATCAAGTTTCGGTAAAACATCAAAAAGTCGGGTGATGACTTTACTGAGTATGGATGTAGTAGACGCATCTAGCTCGGATTTCAAATGATTATTATTTCTGGATCGGACGAATTCCGAAATCACAAGTTTATACAAACATTTGCCACAGTAATATGGACATGTGTAAAAGAAAAACCCCGACAACCTTCGAACTGTGATGTTTTCACCAGTCAGTATCGTAATACAGACGACCACGAAAACCCTACACATAAAACACGTATCTAAGTATACACATATATGGTAGCATGGGTATTTGGTAGGTATATACTGGGCTACGTGTCTTGTATATCTCTATAATCTCTGGGCAAATAAGTCACCATTACGACGTAACAAGTAACTGTGATAACATGAAACCATTAATTCATTAGTCAATTAGCTAAATGTGGGAATGATACAGAGAATAAACATCGTACCAAACTTGCGGGTTTACAATATAAGTCTACCCGATCAGAGAGATGTTTGTCTTGTATTTATGTTATGCTGCTGTTTTATCTAACTGCCTAAGATTTATTTAGCAATAAATTATACTGAGATCACATAGGAATATAATTGCTCTAATTGTAAAATATACGATCACGCTATGTTTCAAGTTTTGAATTATTCGGTGCGTCGCGGCCACGATTTTATTTAGCGATTTGTCAGATGTGGTTTTTTCTCTCTCTCAAACACTCGCGAGTCTGTTGGCGTTGACATCCGAACTAAGAAGAAGTTTGAAAGTTTAAATATTACCACTTTTTATCGACGGTACATTCTATTCAAACGCACGGATACCTTCTTATTCGTACAGACCTAGAGATAAATTACACACAAGTCGGATAAAAAACACCACGCCTTGACACCATGGCTTTCATTCATCAAAGGTTTTTTTCTATATTTTCATAGCACTATTGAGCGTTGCGTTCTTCTACCGCTTGCAGTGTACCGTAAAATCATTGGATATTCCAGTATCAGCTGCTATTTCCCGCTTTATATTATAAATTATTAAATACGTTACCTCTTAGATTCCAGATGGTACGCCCAATATGGAATAGTCTGCTTAATATATACTATCGTTGTAATTTGTGTGATCCAACGAGAACCTGTCCCCTCAGTGAAAATAAATTCCAAATTGAGGGCTAGTATTATGTATATTATACATTAAAAGGCCAGATCTCTTATCGGGCAGTGGTGCAGACTGTTTTGTTAATAATAAATTATCTACTTTGGTTTACTTGAAATCCGGCTGCTATCTTGAGTGGTTTGAGCAGTGCTCTACTCTTTTTTTTTGGATCCTCTGGCTACGTGCGCCCACGCAGGGCGAGACATATATTTACAAACTCTTTATGTACAGATTATCTCACAGCCCGGACATTCAGTATGAAATAAACAAACCGGAGTAACCATTATATTATATCTTTAATTTGTCTTTACTAATAAACGCAAAACTACCGACCGCACGGCTCTATTGTAGACTTTAAAAGTTATATTTGATTTCAGCCGTACTTACTATTGCTTATGTTAGTTAGTTCGGGAAATTTATATTATTAGGGAGCCTATGTAAAGTAAATTATATTTGTGACATTGCCTTTAGACAATACTTTGAAGTTTTTAAAACAACTAACAACTATTTGATGGTATTAGTTGAAAAGTTTAGTAGAAGAAATAATAATTATCGGAAACTGAATGTGACAGTACCTGTGCAAGTGAAAGAAATTGTATGCATTCGCCATAAGGGTTCAATAGTGAGCCGTGAGTCAAAACCGAATCTTATTTAGCTATATACATATCTGGTGAAACGCGGTCTGCAATCAGGAAAATATACAATGCATGGTAGAAATATTGACATTAGTTAAAAAGAAACTGGTCGATTGGAGTGGCCCCGCAAACGCAGCTTCCAATTTCCAGAATGTTGCTTACAGAGTCGGTTTAGATATATGGAAGGAACTGCGTCCTTCTGAACAGTCCATGTTAGTTTCAATCTATTGCTATTTCTCTACACATCAATCATTGTATTGTAGGAAATTTATTTCACATTTCAGCTGATGGAAATTAGCAAAAGTCTTTATCGGACTATAAGCGGCTGTACCGTTTCAAAGCGTACTTATTTTTAAACTGAAAGTATAGTATTTCAGTGTCTTATGCCATTTTCCTGAATATTCATCAAGAAGAAAATTAGCTTTTAGTAAAAGCAACTACGCAGCACACGCATGGCCCACAGTAATTGGGTCCTGCTATTTTACCGATCTTAAGCCTCGTTTTATTTCCTTAATTTGCCCTGAAAACTCGTGGATCTTAATTATCATCCATAATTCGATTAAGAACAATGACTATACGCAGTGATATAAATCACATACAGATCTATAGATAACGATAGATGATGGCGGATTTTTCCCATTCAATAAATCAATTGTAATGTTAAAAACCCGATAATTGCCAAAACTGCTATACAATTAAACATTATTTGCCACACTTTACAACATTTATCAGGAATGTATCTACTAATTTAAACCCACTTAATTGTTACTGAATACTTTGTATCTTTATTGTTGTCATGCTGCTGTCAGAGAAAGGTAAATGTTGCTACACAAACAAACTGAAGCAATTGGTCCGAATTAAAGTGAACTGATCCGCTTATTTCAAACGCTTGGAACAAAGCGAATTCACTGGCAAATAGGCATAGTTCAGTTTTTCTCAAATTGAATGTTAGATCAAATTGGCGATTGTCCGAGAAATCAATGAGAGTTAGATTACTATAAACAGTCGCTAGAAATATTGTTTCCGACAACTGTAAACATGTGGATATGGCGTTTGTCGAATTCACTAACATAATCTTGTGCGCTATTTAATCTAACAATATGCGATGCAATAACGATGGCAATTATTAGAAATATATTACAATCAAAATTTTACGAACATAAAAGAAAATAAATACTTAAAAAGAAATAAAACTAGCATAGAAAACAATCGATATTACTCTATATTTTAGTAGGATGGATTTTTCAAATTAAAGTAAATAGCCGTTGTAAATGATCTTACTTTAAGGCAAAAACAAATATACTTGTGTCTTCTATATCTCTTCACCGACAAGTGAACATAATGTTTTATAAAAGGCCTATAATACATCTGCCAATATACCGAGTTTATATTTTGCATCACTAGTTTGTGAATGAATAACTGCTTCAGTAGGAAGCAAGGAACCAAGTCAATCGGGTTAGAATTTGCTGATGTTTAGATTCAGAGGAAATATACGGTTCACGGCTTTGCCCTTCATATTTGCGTGACATTACCTACTTGGCTTACAGTTGATAGTCGTGTGAAGATCTATAATACTCAATATCGATCATGATCATTGTATCGATTTAGGCCCTCGACGCTAAGTTTTACTAAGTATGTTGACTCGTATCAATATAAGCCTAGCGATTATGGCAGATATATAGGAAATTGTAGTCTACTTATAAAGCTCTTTATTTGTCCTGTAATATGTATGGAATTTCCACCACAAAGACTGATATAGGCATACTGGTACTTGTATATTTGTGTATTTGCTGCATTTTTCATCAATTGGAAATCCATCCAAGATATGGAGTCATTCGTCAGCCTTTGGCCATCACACCAGGTGTGTATTATCTAAGGTTTACGTAACCAGTCCATATAATTCGTGTTATCGATATGAGTGTTACATGTCTATAGAACTAAATTACGTATGTACAGGTAGACAAAACGACAGGTAGGCATATAACAGGTAAGGGTTTAACCCTAATTATCATACAGGTACGTGTGCTAAGCTTTGGTGCTACCATCCACTGGAGTTCACCATACTATATTGGTGGCAGATGAGACTCAGGTTACCCCATTGACACTGTATAGAGGGTGTGTGAGACACTGTACGTGGGTGATAATGAGAGGTGACCAGACTGTCTATACAGAACTTGACCTCGCCAACAATCTCACCAAGGCCAATAGACTCTTCAGGTCCCTGCTGGCCTTGATCAACGCAAACAATCTCTGGCTGTCCACTTTCACTCCCTGACAAATACCACTGAGACCGCTGTTAATTAGGAATGTCGGCCGAAACAAGCGTATACTGAATACGAGCTTGGATGATGGTCCCATTGTAAATGGTTCTGACTGGACAAAGACTTGGGGGTGTCGGTGTGTGAAGATGTGTGATGATTGTATGCGGTTGTAGCCATATGCGGTATTCACCACCAATTAATGTGGTTTCAAAAGGTTTTTGAAATCACCGGATCTGGGCTTAGTTTGTAATAATACTTAACCACATATTTAATAAATGAATAATGCATATTTGGACAAATTTACGGTGATTTTGTTCAATGAACAAGGATGTAAGAGGCCGGGAGAGATGCATTATAGAACTACTAAAGAATATGCAATTTTAATCAGTTTCTTTATTCTCATTTCAATGATTTTTAAAAGAATGGATTGAAAACACGAGGAGTAGTTTGCAATTGACATTTGGGTATCGTTTATTAATAGACCCGGCGAGTGTACATACATATATACGACTGAATACGTTTAACATAACAACGGACACTAGAAAGACACATTTCAACAGTCAAAACACAGTCAATACACTAGACTAAACATAGAGAAATACTCCTTCATAGACACGCATTTTGTTCATTCATATATCACATTTGTACTCCGTACAGAACGTATTTATTCACATTTACTCTGATCACTTTTATACCGATAATCTCACATCATGCTCCACATGGCGAAAATCATACATAATAATAATATTAATAATAATATGCGTACAAGAATATCTTAATATATACCAGTGGTAGGTATGTAAAATAGAGAATATTATATAAGAATAGAGTTGATAAATACATCAGTGACCGCAGTTTGGTCAGGATTTCTAAACATATTGCAAGATGATAAAAGAGTCCTCCACAAGAACAGTAGAATTTGCAATAAGCAGTTATAAAGAACTGTTTCCTTACTCTCTCTTCACATTAAAGAATCGCAGATGCAGTGTAAAGAACGCTAGACTAATCTACACAACTTTTTTTCTACTAATCACTTTCAGCCATAATATCTAAGATAGTTGAGTATAAAAAACAACCGTTCTATCAAAACAAATTGCACAATAAATGTTTCTCGGTCATAACGTACTACATAAACTTCACAATCACTGAGCACATCACAATTTTTCACAATCTCTCAATGTTTGGACACAATAAAGAAGAAGAAACTAAAGAGGTTTTTTATCTTCCAAATGACCCATTCACATCTTCATTTATCCATTCACATTCACACCACGTTCTCTCCTCATCTTCTCTACACAATATTGCAGCCGCTCATTTATAAATATCCAAATCGTTACTGGTATTAAATGTCAATGAAAATATAGACCGTTGCCATAGCAACCATGGTGACAACACACAGTGAACCATTAACGTCAATCATTATAATCAGTCTCCCTTGTACGTCACAGAATAGTTTTGGTGTAAATATCAGTTTCATAATACACACGCGTACATACACCGTAGTGTTATCTGACCCCGTCAGGTGTCGCCACTCGTTACTAGCCACTAGGAGTCTCTCCGCTTGGTGGTCAGTTCCAGAGGACCATCATATCCGTTGCCGACCGGACGGTGTACGGCGTTGTGTAGGTAGAACGCCGGATGCACGTGACGTCCGTAGCCGATAGGTGGTAGCACGTGCGGTTACTGACGTCATATAGAGGGGCTGACCTGAGTGGGCGATAGTAGGAGTGTGTGGCATTATCGCTGAGGTAGTCATGGAGACGGTGTTCTGTATGTTCTGCACGCCGTGACATACGTTAAGGCGCATGCGCTTGGGAGGCGAGGTGGGTTTGAAACCCGGGGGTGAAGGTCGTTTGACCGGAAGGCAGCCGTGAGCCATGGGGCCGCAGTGACCCTTGGGAAGGATGGGTTGGGGTGACTTGGTGGTACTCCGTGAAGGTGACCTTGGTGGGGTGTTGGCTGGAGACCCGCCGTGAGCCCCCACACACTTCTTAACACGGGCTGGGACTGGTTTCTTGGCTGGTAACCTCGTCTCGTCCCTGGAGTGAACACTGGGGGTTCCTATCCTAGACAGGGGTGACGGTTTGGGTGTGGCCGGTATCAAGGGTTTGGGTGTGGCCGGCGTCAAGGGTTTGGGTGTGGCCGGTGTAGAGGGCTTGAGAGTGGTGGGAGACGATTTGCCCTCCTGCTTGACAGGAACCGGAAGAGGAGCACAACTGGGGTCCACACCTATCTTACCAGGTCTAGGTAGGAGAGTGTCACTCACAGGTCCCTCTGTATTCTCATCACCATCCTCTACTGTATCTTTTGATTTTCCATTCACTAACGACGACTTCACGTCCACTTTCACACACGTATTTGATTTGTCTTGTACTCCATTTTCATTGGCTACTGATTGAGTGTTACCATGGTTACCATTCATGGTTACCGTATCTTTTGATTGTATGGCCTCGTTACCATGGTTACTAGGGTGCGCGGTGGCTGTGGCAGAGGGGGCAGTGGTTACCCTGGAGACAGGTGGAGGGTTACTATGACTGGTGACTGTCTGGTTGCCCTCCGGTGAGGAGTCTCCCCCTGACCTGAGCTCAGGCTGCGCATGCGCCCTGACCACACCCCCCAGTTGTGTGGGTGACATGATCTTCCTCTGTACTATGGGGATCTTTAACACACCACTGAAGTTGGGGGCCACCACCTTCCTGTAGGAGAACCCAGCCTTGATAACGTCCTTGCCGGTGTCTCCCCCTACCGTCGTATCACTGTTATCCTCGCTGTCATTACTGGGATCCGTACCAGAACTCTGGCCGCTCTCACTGTCCGACGTGGACGGAGAACTCTCGCCGCCGTCTAGCTCCATGCTCAGGTCCTTGGTGACCAGGCTGAGGCGGAGACTGGGGTTCTTGGCGTGTGCACATGCTGTTTTAGGACAGTTCTTACATGGGCTGGAGACGGCCGACTCGTTATTGTTTGTGGGTGACACAGTCCTCACACCGACACCTTTAACACCATCACACTCCGCCTCATCCTGAGCGGTAGTCGACGTCACTCTAGCACGTGTCGTATCCATAGAAACCAAGACATCATCACCGACACCGCCGCACTGTGGCACACGTGACTGTGACGTCACTCCAGCCGGTGACTGGCTGATGACTGAGGTAGTAGTAGTAGTAGTAGTAGTAGCCGTGATTGTGTCACGTGACCCGTTCTGTAGTGCATCATGGACGCCGTTTACAAGGTTAGAACGAGACGCCCTCTCCTTGGTGGTGAGCCGTAAACGTTTCACCTTCTTCTTCAGTACGACCACCACACGCTTCTTGGGTTTGGGATTGCCAGGAGCTGGGGCATGAGAGGACGGGGAACCGGAAGTACAGATACGGCTGACCTCTGGTGGACAAAATAGTACAGCTTCAGTGGCGCCATCTGAGGAGAAAACGGAAACACAATTAAGATAAAACCCATCTAAAGTAATAAATTTGAAACATGCCTGATTACATGAATATGAGATTACTACGGCATACGAGTGGACTTACTCGTCTCCAGGAGTATAGTTCCGCGATGTCCACCAGGGTGAAGTTGTCACGGAGAACCTCGTCAGAGTGAAACACTTCCACCTTGAGTTTATCCGCAAGGTCAAACTTGAAACGGACAAACTTCTTGAGATGTTCGATAGCGAGGCCGCCAGGACACAATAGATAACGACGGTCGGCAGTCTGTGGGGGTTGGAGGGGATATAGTTAGATAACACAAGGACAAAACAGAGAAAATAGATCAATATTTATAATTAAAGGATTGTAACTCACTTTGCTCTGTAGAACTTTCTCTTCCAATTGGAGTACATCGTCTGAATCGGGATCTCTGTAGTAACAATAACAAACGTAAGCTCGGAATTTTATATATTAACTAGATGACATTAAATACTATAATCTCAATTAGAACAGTTATGAGTAGTAACTATAGTAGTATAGTATTGATTAGAGGCGCACCTGTTGTAGTGTTGGAGAGTTAGACTGATTTTCTCGTCCTCCACCTGTTGAAATCGATCCTCCATGATATCACCACGTAGCTCGCTCACGTTAGGACATTTTGGGTTGGGTACTGTGAGTAAATAATACACGTACAGATTATAAAACTAGTTTACTGTAGTCTGAACACAGAGAATGCATTACATAAAGGCTATGATCCGCCGGTAACTATATCGACATAGATTCATATTAAGCATAACGTGTTCACAAACCTATGAACGTGATGTAACAAATATATTCTTACCTGCTTCTGGGTTCTCTAAATAAAATTCACGACGCCTCTTCATTTCCTCTGTAAATCAAATGGCAAAGCAATTAGATTATTATTAGCACATTTGCGTTAACGAAGTGTTAATAGTTCGAACATGGTGTAGTAATTAGCATAAATATAATAACGGTCGTTAGATGGTTAAACATTAATTACTAACTTAATAAAGTACGGTCATAAACTGACTATACAGTAGAGCAGAATTAGGCTACTATAGGTATGTTACAGGCAAAAATATATGTGAGAATGATGTTACCTTTGAACAGAGTGGGTACTAGTTTATACACCAGGTCCTGTAATGTCTTATCAGGTCTGAAATATATACAAAATACACGTGATTAGGCGAGACATATCCAGTTATCGCACTAGTAGACATATTCAGTATTCACAATTATTGCTTCTGTATGTTCCGATTACACAACTTTAAAGATTGTAACTGTATTGGGATTAAGATGACACCCTGTTATTGAACAGGTGACAGTAAATGAGACGTTTCCTTACCTGATGTTGAGCAGAGGCCGGGTTTTGTGGACTTGAGTCTTACATTTTGGACACGTGTTGTTCAAGTCGAAATACCGGACAATACACGACCGACAGACTGTAAAAAAAAAACACATAACAATGTTAAACTATATTCCCCGTGTATAGATGTACATAATTTAACAATACATGGTTGTGTATTGTGACTATACAGTATTTAGAATTCTATAATATAATTATCCCATTGTTATTCCCGAGACCCTCTAATGGAACACGTCAATCCAAAACTTACAGGCATTACTATAGGCCTACCCATAATTATTGCAATTCATTATTAACAATTGCTTCTGATGTCCGTCTTCGTGATTAAACATGTTTAAAGTGCGTCCCAGGTTTAGGAGTATTATATATTAAATATTCCCACTTGTAACAAGTTATTGTTAATGTCTAATACAAAGACTTCCCGACACTACGCATGATCACAGTCAGCCTGATTGGCCGATTCCAGGTAATTGGAGACACAGAATGACGTGTTGTAACAGGATCCTGGCCAGCTAGAGGGTGATACAGACGACTGTGGCGTTCTCCACACACGAACAGCTGCTCCGTGTGTACATACACAATGGGCAGGCCGGGTAGGGATTTCAGTAAATACAACCTGGCCAGTCCACTACCAACCAACCAGCCTAATACAGGGTGTGGTTAGGTAGAGAGGCGAACCGTCTGGACTCTGTATACAGGTGTGGCCATAGTTACTATAGTAACTTGTTTACAACAGAGTATCTAAGCCAGCATGTGTGGGGGATATACTAGAATAGCTATACTGATACAATATGGTTCAGTCTCTATGGCAACTAGAATAATAAAACAACTATTCTAGCTTTTATCAACACATAGAACAATATCTATTTATACCAATTCCAGTAATAAACTGATAGTAGTGTATAAAACAAAAAACATTTTACACAGGGGATTCACTAGTAAAGATGGTTGCCATGGTAACCTCGGTTGCCATAGATACGAGTAGGCCTGTATGGTGAATACTTACATGAGTGAAGACATTCTGTGATGGTGGTAGCATCCACGAGGTATCCCGTACACAGGGTACACGTCAGGTGGGGGTTTAGCTCTGGTACCGCCAGATGGCGTACCGACGACATCCTTCTACTCACGTGCTGGAAAGGAACCGGAAACAAGGATGTTAATCAGTCTGCCATACAGTAACTATGACGATTATATATGTATATGATCTGTTTATAACAAGTAAGGTCGCCAAGGTTTAAACTCGTAAATACAATCTTGGTATTAAACTCGATACACCAGCTAAATACTAGTAAATAAATCAATACTCGAATATGTACATGGAAAATTGCACAGCGAACACTCCTTGTGGAAAACTACCACAAAGTCTAGACCAGATGTAGGCCTTTTCACGAGTATTACACAATCTGATTACAACATACATGTAGATCTAGATCAACCTGAAACCCGCCCCCGTCTAGTCATGTACACGAGAGCGTGAATAATCCTCATTAAATACAACTCCCGACCGGCTACAAGTACCATTGAGAAAGATAGCGATGTGTCATCATAATACAATGGAATATGTACATGATATGATATTTATATATAACCACTGACTGGTGTGGTGTTTGTGGGCACTTCAGATAAGTGAAATCGGCGTAGTAAGATTGCGTGAAAACATGATGGCGTCAGCGAATTATACCGGTGACACATTCACGATAGTGATTGACAAACAGATACGTGAATACATACGACGTATTACGTCGGTATTACGTAAGGTTAGGTTAGTATTATGTCAGATGGTTGAGTGATGTTGTCATCCGATAAACTGTGAATCGCTACGAATTAAGTTATCACGATGCGATCGCAATTAAAAGGAAGCAAATTGGATGCTTGGTTAACGAAGGAAAGTGCGATTGAAATTATAATATTAGATTCCTTACGATAAGTATCGGCAAACCAAAGATTAATTTTTGACTTCACATCACATTCATATGCTTTGTTCACAAGCACTATACGAACTCATGGGAATTTAAGTGTGTTTGTAACATACTAAATCGGTACAAAAACAAGAAACACGTTAAATACCGGATGGAAATTCTATCCTGCCGAGCCACAAAACTTGTCAGTATACAGTTTTTGTTTTAAACAAGCCAGAATAAGAGCACGGGATCAGTGTGAAAGCAAACACGTCCGGCCGCTTGTATCACGATATCACAAGTAAGAATTACACTACAGGATCTCTCGTGTCCACTAAGGGGAGACAGAACTAAATGATCGGTGTTAGATCTCTGTCTGCTGTGGAACATCCAAGGTGACATTTACCGTGCTGGCGTCTCCTTACACACCTAGTACACGATTACATCTTGTCATGTCCTTTGATTGGGTGCAGCGTCCGACAGGATGGCCTAGTTGGCAAGTCATTACAAGAATTACACTGATAAGCTCATTAAAGTCATTACGTCATGGCCAATTATCCCCCCATCACCAACGGGGGGTGTGAAAATAGGTTTATGACAATTCCACCTAGTCTTTGTACGGTACGGCGGTTTGTATGGGAGTGAGAATTGGTTTAATATCCGAGATCTTTGTGTCCACAGATAGAGCAATATGTAAGACAAATGGCCATTGTTACTGTGGAAACGAACAGACGTAAGTGTTCTGATGGCTGAAGAGGAAGAGAACCAATGAGAAGCCAGCTACCATGTTGCTATTGTAGTCTGCGGTCATATAAAGTCACTCTCTATTCTAGTCATTGTTCACAACAATGTTATTCCCTGAAGGATCCGAATATAAAGCCAAATATGGCGAAAACAGCCTCTGTGGTTTAGAATATCCATTAATCACCTCTCTGTATGTTGAGGTTGTCAGTCAACCCACAGATATGACGCGCATTCGTGGGTTTTAATACATTTAATATGTCACGACGGCAACTTAGTAAGCATCGGATCAACAGATTCAACACGGATCTGTCCTCCCACAGACTACTACTTTTCTAACTCCGCACCACGACCTGTGATGAGGACACTGCCTTAATATAGACTGTGAAAAGGCATAGGGATAAATAAAGATTCTCAAATATATCATGAGGGTGGGTTTTCCTCGTCTCTATGTTGAAACCAAGCCAGATCTACGTCATCTGATGATCGTCATCGCCCACGATTGCCTTCCAATGGACAGATTACACGACGCCACGAAACACAATAATTAGTTCTTGTTGGGCAGACGATCGCAGTAATCCGCTATGGCGCCAAAACGGCATGATAGACGGATCTCTGTCGTCTGCTCGGGAAGAGGTACAAAACAGGAAGGATGCGTGACTGAGTTTCACTTGGCGGCTTACCTGATGAAAATCTACAGTTTTTGCGTAGAGACGTTTGTGAGTTTTACAGCACATGCGAAGCTTTGAACCTGGCTTTTGAAAGAAAGCAAACCAGCCATCAAAGGCCAAGTATGGTAGGCATTTATAAACTAGGTTTTGTCCCTTCAAAGTCGTGTTCCATGAAATAATGGCTGGTATGTTCTGCGTTATCTGGTAAGAAGTCAACACATTTTCGTCCATATTTAGAAGCCGACCGAAGATCCAAGGTCAACGTTGCTCGAACAAACCGTGATAATTAATTATAATAATTTATGTTAATGATTCGTTGGCAGACCATTGGTTGGACATGCATCCCGCATGAGCATTCTGACAATAGACAATCGGACACAGTAGCGGCCATTCACACTAACCACCCCCAAACACTGATAACATCAACTATTCGCCTCACCCGGAATGGGCAAGGAAATGAAATGTAAATACAACAATCCCAAATTAATAAGGCAGCAGAGAGGTTGATTGTCCGAGGGTTGGAGTGTGTGATTACTAGTGATGGCCGACTGGGGGCTGGCAGCGTGCGAAAATACCATACCTAGGGTGGGGGAGGGGTAGGGTTACAATCTGATACCCCTGGCGGCGGGGTTTCTAATGACTGGGAAGCCCCCTACCCCCCACCAGGGCGCATAGCCCCGTACGCACACACACCATACCAGCCATGACCACGGTTCACTCACAGCCATGTTTACATAAATGGTATCCATTAAGCAATTAGGTAACGTGTCGACTTGGAGTGAGCCCAAACACAGCCTGCCAGCGATACCCGAGGGTAGGCAGGGCGACTACACCCGATAGGGATAGCCCCTATAGCGCCCTCACCCCCACTGTGACTGCCCAGCCCCCGGGGGATCATACCCCAGGCCCTGATAACCTTCATGTAGCTGATATGTAAAGGATCGGAGGTTTCTGCTGTATGGGGATGTTGTGGATGGGAATCTCTTCCATCTTAGACTGCTGTAGGTAGGGCTAATGGCAGTGAATGGTTGATGGCACAGACAAGAGACTGACATGCCTGCCACTGGGCCGACTAATCAACTGAATAAATAAATGAAGGCTCGACTGGACACCGACGAGCGTACATATTGAACTGGTCATGCCGGGATCCATTGTGCGCTCTGAGATTGTCCACTAGTTTGTTTTATGGGTCAGCAAGACACAGGGGGCGGACATTTTGATCCGGATTGTTCGTTTCGCGCCAAAATTGCCGACCCGGGATCGAGAGCAGACGAGACTGTCAGGTTTTGGCAATCTAGTGTGCGCTGCTGCTGCTGCACTGGGCCGATGACTATCATTAGGAGGCACTACGCTCGTGTACAAACCTTCGTCTTCATTAAATATTCCTGTAATTGCATTCTTCTGGTTTGACAACAGCTGGGAGCAAACGTGAAACCTCTTATTGGCCAGTAGCAATAACGAAGAAATAACCAATGCGTATGATGAAATAAACCATTGAAAATCGGGAATTCGAAGTCTAAATCAGCTGATGAAATGACACTCGAATCCAGTTGGTTGGCAATATCTGTCAAATGTAATAGTAATTTAGAGTTTATACTCTAACCTGGCTCAGTTTCACGCCTGTCAGGTCCATATCTGGTATCGGAGTGGCCGATACATGTTAATTACCCTTGGGACCGGGCCAGGGAACCATGCTGTGTGGAGATAACGTCCCTGCCAGGCGGTGAGATCAAAGCCACCCTCTCCAACCGTTTCTCCCAACTGTCAAACTACTAATCCGCCCCGAAATTATGAATATTCAGCACAATCCTCAGCAAGGTCTATTTCTAGGTTTGAAATGATGGTGTTTAGTTTAGTACGGGTGTAAAGCACAGATTAGAGGCTTGTTACTGGCGAATATAGCGTACACGGTTGTATGTACAGCTGGCGACCGACCGACCGCATTGACAGCACAATCACACCGCAAACCACAAACAACGAAGGGGATAAACAGGTCAGAAACACCGGTTATACAAACCCAGCATGGGAAATATCAACAAAATCAATAACCGGGAACCTAATCTTACCTCTGAGCGAATATGAAGACCTTCCGACGTTCTTAAAAGGGGCTATTTCACCAATATTCACCAGCGAATTCCACACAGCGCTAATCAGTACTCCGCCATTTTGAATCGTTCTATCAGCGCAGCATAATTAGTGGTGAACTTAGTAAGAAGGGCCGGGATAAAACCCATCGTATCGGCCTCTGTCTACCGCTAGCTACCCACAAATACCAACATGCGAAGGAGAAAGAAACGACTTACCACAATTTGTTATCACTACTCGTGCACCACGACGCAAATTCGAAGATTAATGCTTCTAAAAAAGATTATCGAGAGAATATGCAGCGCTGACTGGCTGCGAGTCACGTGAGCGAACACTGCACGCCGATTGGTGCAAGATAATTTCAATTAACCCCTGCTTGGCTGAGATAAACGTCAAACGACTCCTGCTCACCGGCGCGTATAGGATGACTGGACTCGGTCATCTGCCCGTTCCTATGGCAACCACAGCCAACGGATTTTATCTTAATTACTCTCGGCCGTTAATTAATGCCACGGCGAAACTTGGCTCGGCCTGGAGCTGGCGCAATCTCGGAGCAGACGTAAACTTTGTGTGGGCCACTCACGAATTCATGCCTCCCTTGGGTGGTGAAAAACCTGCTCGATGTTGATAAAATACCAGCAGACTTTCGAATTTTCTCTCTCGTATTACACTAAGTATCATTGGGAATTATCAACCGGATTGCCATTTAACCCGCTAGAGTATAGAGGTCATTTGTGGGGGTGGGTGTGAGAGATCGGCACAAAGGGGCCTTCGGGTGACTGTCTGTTGGGAGGGAGATGGGGTTTCAAGTCCCTGTTTGGGGGGAACAATACTTCCTGTTTTCAAAGACAAATCGCTGAAATTGGCTACAATTGTCTACTCGAGAGAGAGAGATCGGGTCTGAAACCTGCCTATATATTAATGCGATTGTATCTCCGTCAATTAAACAGGTCACGTGGTTTGTGTCCGGGTATTACAAAGGCATTGTGTCCCAGCTGGGCTAGCTGACCACCCACTTTAATAAGAGGATTACCGCCTGACCACACTAAAGTGTGTACAAAGGAATCCTAGTCTAGCCCTGTCGGCCTGTGTACCCTGACAGCCAATCAAATACCTCCTTACACTGAGGACATGTGTGGTTATTGGGTGGCAGTCATCGAACCCAGCAAATATCCCTCCTTGTAGAACACATCTGGCTTAACTAGCAGATTTCACTGGCTCTCAATGGAGGTCTAAATACGACAACCTGTCATTTTCTCATAATGCCGGCTGTCAAACATCTAGATTGCTGCTCGGCTCGCGTGTTCAAGTCAGGGTTTTAATGCAGGCTAAGCGAATATATATATATACACCAGACTGGTCTGTGATGAGGCTTTTCACTGGGGGCTTTTATTACTAATCCTCGTGGTTCTTATGTACAGCTAATATTCGGCTTAGTGGGGTTTATGATAAACTAGTGTTTGTGGAGAGGCTGGTTGTTTGACACGACTGAGCAGGCAAGCAGAGAGAGTGGCATACAATACATGTGCCCTGTCAATATATACGGTATATTCCTACATCACATCCCCTCTAGCCTGCATTACAAAAACAAACAAGTGCCCATACTGCCACCCATCCAAGACACTATCGCTGACAGCTCCTCGGCACGGAGAAAGCTTCCTCAAACAGCCGGCACTGATAGCTTAAAAACATCTAGAAGCCCCCAGGCTACTTCAACTGTAGATATTACGTAATATTTATATGTATTTCGGCTTTGATCTTTGCCTGGGACTTGTCATATCAAATAGGGAACTTGAGATTGCGGGCCGAGTGAATGGTGCTTGAATTTAACACGCTCGGTGGAAATATGATAGCTGCCTCGAGTCGCATGTTTTCCATTCAATGGCGATTATTAATATAATTATTATCAGACAGACTGGGCGACGTTTTCCACTCGTCTATGAGGTTAAGAGTATAAATCTAGCGTATAGTTTTGTACTAGTTATACAAGTATTCCACCTCCGCGGGTGCTTTGCTGTACGGTTTTGTTGTTATGCACCTAATGATCCCGACAGCTCGACTACTGATGGACAAAACATCCACCACCGCATCAATCATTCTCGGTCGTCTGCCTTGTTGTCCTTTCCCGCCATTTTTCACCAATGCAAATACCCGACGACATTTCCCAAAGCACAACACGGCCCGATCTCCCCGGACACCCACAGTCCGTGCGTTGACTCCTGAATTAGGATTTGGCCGGAGTTAGGCGATAAAATTAGCCTTTATTTCTCGCCGTGAGAAGATTAATCACCATGTTTGAGGTGTGGATGAGGGAGAGCTCGCCCTGGGGACCTAGGGTGTATGTTCCGGCTAGCAAGGTCTGTCAGGGTTTTGTTCCCGGCTATCGGAGCGTACATAGCCCGTCCCACAACCCCTCAAACCCCATCCTGTCGATTGTCTCCGGTTCCGCTAGCCTCTCCAACAACCCGATTACCTCATACACGAGATCCCCCCTCTCTCACACTCCCTGTTGTCCCTCCTATTATACCCTCCTCTCTCCACGAGAGGCCCTTCAATCCTGATACAATCCCCTGATTTAATTCTCGCCCCGGTGAAAAGACAACACCTAAGTCAATATTACCGGTGAATGGTGAATATTTGGGAGGAGAAATGGCCTTTATTAAACCGAATGCTCGATTTAACGCGCCCCCCTTGAGATCGTGGTGTTTAAAAATCGTCTGCTGAAAATCACGCTGTGTTGGTTTATTATTATTCCGGTTGTCGGGGTAACAAGATGCGGATGTTGCATGTTTTACATCCGGAAACCGGTTTGGTTTTTATGTAAAATGATTACATTTCGTGTTGCAGTCGTTCTCGTCTGCTTAGTTTCATTTAGGCGAACAGTGAGAGAAGAAATTTGCTGCAATACCTAGTTAGTTAGTCTCACAAACAGAATTTCCAGTTGGATTCACACGAATAGAAAATGTATTCTCAGTTGGATCCATGGTTGTTCTTTCTCACTGTTTGACTTCTCGGGGGACAGGAGGCGACATGATGGTGGTTATGCAATCGCCTGCACTGTTTTATCGAAGTTGAACGCGTTCAATCAAATGATTTAAATGTGACAGATCTAGACGAGAAGAAGTGAAATTAAATGGGCGTGCGATGTGCACTCAGCATAATGGAAACTGACTTGGGTTTAATAGCGATTGACATGTATTAGAAGATTGTTCTGGTAAAACATCGATATGTATTAGAAGCGTAAATATCCAGCAACTGACACCAAATACAGTTGTAGACACCAGCATATTTAGAAATATACCACATTAAAATTCGCAATGGATGCATAAACCTTTATTTCTGGTTATAAATTAAACACATTCGACTAGACAGTCGCGTTCCTTCACTGCATTGATCAATATTAATTAACATATAAATATAGATATCTATTTTGTGCATGATTAACTAGACTACAAACTACACACGACAACTGTCTGATCTGTTATAAAACACTCAATTCACTGACAACAGCTTCCGATCGACTTAATTACAATATGGACTAAGATATTGACATATGTATAGGCCTATGTAATTAATAATTAGTAAAACTGTTCAACGATATTGCCGGTGAAATGAATGCCACTGATATATCCAGTCCATTTTGGCTCAATAATTATTCGCCTATTTTACATTCGAAAGAGTGCAGGTTTTTATATATGTTTGATTCGACATTGAATCATGGATGCATAGATTGACCGCCGGTCCACTATTTAGATATATAGGCTAGTGTTTTATGAAATCTGTTAAATGAATCACATACCGGTATGACAAATTATTAATGAGTTCTGTCTAGTAAATCGGTTGGTTCTAAAACCCGCCGACAACCGAAATAACTGCCTGTAATAATAAATACCAAAGCACGCAACAATAACATAAACACAAAGGTCAACAACCAAGAAGAATACGGCCATTATTTATAACATTTATTACTAGTAAACGGGTCGTAATTTGTCGTTATAACTCAGTATTAATTTATTAAACCTCGGACAAGTTGGGCTTCTGCTAGTTTATATAAATCGGGTGTCGGTCTAGCTCAGTATTACCTGGAGATTGTCATGTACATCGCCGGATGACAAATCATGTTTTAATACCACGAAGAAAATCAGTAGTTGTTGGCCAGATAAACATGGAGGGAGCGATATAACCGATATAACCGATAGCAAAGCAGAGGAAAAGACTATTTTTATCATTTTCAGTATGACAACTTGGGATCCAGGAAAATACAACCTTTTCCGATTCAAACCCTCGACTGGAAAATACCGAATCCATTTGACTCATTTTTATTTAGTACGTTAATACCGATGTTGTTATCGTATTAAAATCTAAACCAGCGTGCTTTTCGTGAGTAATTACGTCCGTGCAATATCCTGTGTTTAATCTAATCGGAATATAGTATAATTTAGCATAAATAATGGTTTATTTCGGACATGGAGAGACCCGGCAGATACCCCGATATCCGCCCATATTGATACATAGCCTATCTATACCATGTTATCATTTAAACCCCATATCGCTACAGTAGCTTTGCCCATTGTATACCTGCCCGTTATCAAGCCCTAGAGCAATAACTCAAGTACGGTATACATTTCCTGGCCGGTATGTACACACCACGGGCCCGGAGTATGTATACGTACGTGCCGTCCCTCGCCCTGACGGCTTATTTGCCTGGCAGGACTATTTATCGACAGATCGAAGTGTATTAATCTTGTGAGAGGGCTTCAATGTCGCATAGATCACCACGAGTGGACACTTGGGGGATAACAGTCTTTACTCGGGCTGACAACCAGGCAATACATCATCTAGCCCGGGGGCTGTTACTGCTCAACACACCACGACAGGGGCAGACAACTATCAGGGGCTAAAACATAACATCAAAGAGTGATCACTATTGGTACATTGTGTTACAAGTACGTTATTACGTACGTGATATTGTCGTTTGTCATCGGGATTTAAATTAATTTATAATAGCCTATGTTTGTGCCTGATGTGCG